>JANHGC010003710.1:75975-87362 GCA_027560395.1 Boaedon fuliginosus | reverse complement strand
CAGGTCTCGGTAATACACGCCAGGTCGGGCCTCTTCTCCAGGATTAGTTCCTGGATCAGAGGAGCCTTATTAACAACCGACCTGGCATTCAAAAGTAACAGCCGGAGTCCAAGGCCCTGAATTCCCAAACCAACGGGCCCCTGAGACGGGCCAGAGAGGTCAGAACGTGGTACCGCCCACAATTGGCGAGTATGCGTTCCCCGACGATGGCTTACCCCACGGCTCTCACCCTACCTGCCTCTCCCAGACACCACTGGAATTGTCCGACCCTCATCCCTTAAAGAGACCATCCATTCCATTCCACCCTCCCCCACCATATCCTGCTGGTGGGATGGAGCCCACCCCCCAATCATACAACCACTCATACCAATTCACTAAGTTAATTAAAATTAATTAAATAGCTTAATATTAAAATTAATGTTAAAACAAGTACAAAAAATATAAATACAATATATAAATATATATATATATATATATAATTATCTCTCTCCTTATGTTCCAGGACTTAGTCTAGCTCAATTTGTCAAAAAACAGGAGTGGGGAAGAGGTGGGGAGGTGTTATATGGGTGCACCGAGGTACACCCTTAGTCACCTGCGCGGCCGCATTCTGGACCAGTTGAAGTCTCTGAGTGCTCTTCAAGGGCAGCACCATGTAGAGTGCATTACAGTAATCCAGTATGTAGTGCACTTATTGATTGTTGGTTTTTCACCAACAATCTTCCTTCACCACTATCTCTCTCTTACAACCACCAGCAGCCTTTCAGGGTTTTGCTTTTCTGGTTGTCTTTTACAAATTCAAGGAGAAATATAAACAAATACATGGAACTCTGAAGAGTACTAACAAGTTATTTTATTTAATTATTTATTTTTATTTTACAGTATTTCAAGGTTAATAAGATCACCCAGCTCAGTGTGATTCTGGGTTGTATACAATATAAACACACACTAACAACAACAATAATAACAATAACAACAATCAAGATATGAACAACAATAGTAATAGTACTTATATACCACTTCATGGTGCTTCACAGCCCTTTCTAAGTAGTTTATAGAGTCAGCATATTACTCTCAACAATCTGGGTCCTCATTTTACCAACCTTGGAAGACTGGAAGGCTGAGTCAACCTTGAACTGGTCAGGATCGAACTGCTGGCAGTTAGCAGAATTAGCCTGTAATACTGCATTCTAACCACTGTGCCACCATGGCATTTACAAAAGTAAAATGCAAAATGGCAACCAACTCAGAGAAGGGACTCCCATTTAGCTGACCATTATTACCTGGATTAAGAGCCAGACAGTAAGGTATATATAAATCTATATTTTATCAAAGCTTTTACATTTTTTAAATAATTTGTCCTTTTCTAGTTCCTGCATTTCTGACACGAGATGAGATGAGGTCTTTCCTAAAGGCAAGAAGAGTTGTGACATGTTGTATACTGAGGAAAGAAGAAACATCATTCCAGAGAGAATGGGCAATATGATGGCTGGGAAATTCTGGGAGTTGAAGTCCATATATCTTATATTCCCCTTGACCGGGGAAGAGAGGCAGGATATAAATCAAATAAATATAAATATATATCTTAAAGCTGCCAAGTTTGAAAAACACTGCTTAGAACTAAGGAGAAATTTCCTGACAGTGTGAAAGGCTTGCCTTCATGTTATGGGTACTTCATCATTTGAGTTAAAAAAAAAAAAGACTGGACAACCATTTATCTGAAATGGAATAGGGTCTCCTGCTTGAGCAGTGGGTTGGATTAGAAGACCTCCAAGGTCCCCTCAAACTCTGTTATTCTGTTAGATGGTGGTTACTAGTTACTTATAACATTGTAAGACCCCCTTTTTAAGCTGTCTTGAACTCTCAAAGGAAAGGCAGAATATAAAGGCAAAAGAATAAATAAAAGCAAAAGTGAGCAATATTTTTTTTAAAATAACATGTCAGTGGGCAGAAATGAAAAGTTTGTTCATGGTAAAAACAAAATGACAGATCATCTTTGCCATCAATCATATGGAGAAAAGGGGGTGAACCAAGTATAACTATCAAAGAAATGAAACCCAGAGCACAGGTTTGAGAAAGATTGATCTATAATAATAAATTTTAAGTATGCAGAGATCTCCATTCTATAATTATATATCCTAATCATATCCACAATTTAATCTTCGTAATTGGGAAGCAAAACTTCTGAATAATTCAACAATGGGAATTATTACTTAGCTCATCCTTGGGTTTCTTGTCAAACTCCTGGCCAAGCAGAGGTTCAAAAAGTAGTAGTAACGTATTTTTATAAGGTGACGTATCATTGGTATTTAATACCTTATAAATTGTCAAAGTTGGATAGTGGTGTGTTAAATACATAGTGGAAATGTAATCAGTCCAAAGGTACCCATTTTTATTACCTTTGGTGGACATGTACGAAAGCTAAGATTTATTGGGATCAGAACTTAGGGAATTATTAAAACAAGTGTACAATTGAAACCAGAGATTTTTTCTTTTAGGTTTGATGGATAAGCAGCTTGAGAAAAACACAAGGGACTTCGTATCTATGAATGATAACAGCGAGACTTTCCTATTGTGAAGTTAATGTAATTGGCTAAGCTGGGGAAACTATTTTGATGAAACCAAACACGTTGTCTAGTGTTGTTTCTGTATGATGATCACTTAAAGAAATGATTTTTTTTATTGTGGGATTTGACAATTAACTGTTTATGATTATAAAAATAGTGTGCACTATCGAATTTTAGATTTAGTAAATACAAACATTTGTATTAACAAAAGTTAGAAGTTATTTTCTTTTTTTTTTCTTTATTTCTTTCTTTCACTCTCCTCTTTTTTCTTTTAAATTTTCTATATTCCGGGAATATATTTTTCCCAACTTCCCTGCCTAGTGTACAGCCCTGGGGTCTCCTGGTAGTCTCCCATCCAAATTCCAACCAGGTTGACCATTCTCTTGTATAGTTCTGACCAAGTCAAACCCCTTCTTCTTGAGAAGGAGGCTCAAAAGGTGAGAAGTGAGCAAAGCGAGGGTCACCAACCACAGCTCAGTGGGTTTGAGTGTGAATTGCAGCCAGGCAACCCCCCTCACCCACGAAAAGGAGGGGCGCGCCGGCCGCCGTCGTTACAGCTCAGCCTCCTCGCGTTAGGCGTCTGCAGCCCGAACGTTAAGTCGCAGGTAGGCTTGGAAACGAGGAGGCGGGAGGCGGCCCTTCCTTTGACATTTAAGCAAAGAAAATTATAGGTGATTCTTTCACTGACAGACATCGGGGAAGTGTGTGTTGCCTACGTCTCGGGAAATTCCCTGACGGTAACGAGTAAGCGCACAGAGAGGAAGATCCTAGCTGCCGGACCTAGACAAGCAGCCCTCAGACGCGGAACAGGCAAGACGGGGGCTGCCGCCTAAACGAGAAGCAGCTCCGCAGACGCCAGCCTCAGCGGGAGAAGGTCCCACCATGGCCGGTAAGCGCTCGGATCGAGCGGCCGGGCGGCCGGGCGGGCTGTCTCGGGTCGAGGTCTGCAAGGCGGCCCCGTGCCGCTGGCTCGACAACGATTGTCTAGAAAGAGGGCAGAGATCAAGGCGCAAAGGCCTCACGAAGACTGTTCCCATACGAACAGTGCCTCCGCACTCACTTTGGTTTGAGTCCCTCGGGCCAAAGAAAATATTTTCTTTCTGGGTAGTTGGCCAGAAAACCACATCTAGAGAGGAGCTTGCTTATAAGATACAGGCGTTGTTGACAAATGCTTTTCTTACTTCTTGATCCATTCCCTTTTTTGCAGGCGAGGGGATGTGATGGTGGTTAGTTAGATTAATCGTTTGAATGTTTTCCTGGTGTGAAAGTAGCCAGAGAAAATTTTGGGTGGCGTGAGGCGAGGTTTTGTAAACCACTCAGTGCAGGCAAAATAAAATCAAAATAACACAGACAAAATCCTCCGATGGGGTGCTCAATGTCGGGGGTGACTCATGAGTTAAAAGAGAAATCTCCATACCAATCTCACCCATTCCTCGTTTCTTTAACCTTTATTTTTTCTTAATTTTCAAATGTTTTGCATTACCTTTTAATCCTTGTATTATGCTGTTATAGAGGGACAGCATATTAATTAATTATAAATATTAATATAATTAATTATAAAGATTAATTAGTTAATTAATTAATTAGAGGACCCCTAAGTAACCATTTAAATCTTGTTCTGAAGAGCAATGAATTGGCTTAGATACCTTCTGTTTTTATTTTGCCCTTTATAGGTTCTTCCAAGCTAAAATGTTACTTTCAGCTGCTTGAAAAAGAATAGGATACAGATATAATAATTCAGTAATTGGTGAAATACTAGAATCAATATAGTACTGATTAAATCAGTCGATGTTTGCTATCTGAGAAGGATCCACACTATTTTGTAGCAGTGAAAGAGAGAGCCTTTTGGCACCTTCAGATCTATTATAGCAAAACTTTATATTTTGTCAAAAGCTGGTCTTTAAAGTCTCACAAAGTCTCTTTGTTTTGATATTTAGATTGTTAGAGCACTTCAGGTTTACAGTTGAACTTTTATGTCTCCATTATAATAGGCAACTTGAGGCATTAAAGTCATTTTCTCACTGACAGCAACTTTTCTGAATAAGAACAGCTTTGAACAAATGTGCTTAAATAACTGTAAAAATGAAGTAGAGAGGAATTGGAAAGACACAGACACTATCCTAATACATAATTAATGTAGGGTGTTTTTTTAAAGAATTATAGTGTGTATTTATTGACCTACACTTACTGTCATTCAGCTTTGGAACTTGCTGTCTTGCTGCATTGGTCTATTCTTGGTACTGAAATCTGAACTGGTGCCTCCAAACAATGGAGCTTTGGGGTAGTTACTCTTTGATTTCAGCTGTTGCCTTTTTGAATTGCCTCTTTTATCTGCAATATAGCTTAAGATATGAAGGGAAGAGGCAGCGAAGATTGGGAAAGTAGACAAAATTCATCTCAATTTTGTATGTTTGTTCAAATATCCTTCACTGATTCCAAGTTGATTTATTTCCACATAAGCACTGCAACTATTTCTTTCTAAACAGAGGTGAAAATTGCACAGATTACCATCTAAATTTCTAATGGAGAACCATAAATAAAATAAAAATGAAATGAAATAAAACCATAAAAAATTGTTTTTAAGGGGTGAATTGTGTCTAAGTTTCTTAAAATCAAAATCTTCCATTTATCAGTATTGAATCCTTATCCTTAGAACATTTTTTTGCTGAAAACAACTATTCATGACATGTTCTGAAACTGTGTTTTTTAACTTTATTAATTACATCAGTTTTTCTTTACCTGCTATAATGGCTTCAAAGTTATTTCAAAGTTACAAAATAGTTTATAATTATTCTATATATTATGGTTGATCATTAGAATTTAGGCATGTTAACAGTTATTACATTCTAAATTATTAAAATGTAAATGTGTAGTACAGTACCATTTTTACTAATAAATAGAAGCAGTTGGTGGAAGAGTGAAATATTATTCAGAAACTTTTACCTCTTACAATTGTGAATGTCTAATATAATATTTTGCATATGAAAGATATACAGTAGTATATAGTATTTCATTGTATATGATTTGAGGCATAAAAACTCTACATTTAAGCCTTGTATCTTTTTCATTATTGCATTCAGAATTTCACATAACACAGAAATATCTTAAATTTCTTCTGTCAGCATCATTTTGTGAGATTATTTGTACAGTGAAATGTTGATTTCAAGACCTTTTGGTTTTGATATGAAATAACAACTTCAATGATATTATTTATTTATTTATTTGGATTTATACCCCGCCTCATTTCCCTGGTCAGGGGAACTCGAGGCGGCTATTATAAAATGTGTCACACTGGGAAAACTCCTACTGTTATATTTCTGCTTAATATATCAAGCCATGAATGACCCTTTCACTTACACACTTTTACTTCTCTTTTCTTAAGCAAACAAAAAACAAGGAAGTCTTCAGTAAAATACAGTTTCCTGTTTTGTCCAAGCTGATGACATGATTTTCTTTATTTAAATATTTAATATTTGTTCTCTCAATTGATATCAAGGCAGAATGTAATCAATACACATTGCAACGATTTATTAATACTCTTTAAATATAATCCAAAGATTGCTCAATTTTCCCTGTCTTCACTTGATTTTGAAATTAAATTACCAGCACCATTCATATATTGGGCATTTTCAATTATATTTGTTGAAAGACAGGATTTGAAGATGCAACTTGTAGATGCAACATGTAAGTGACAAAATACATTTTAAAATATAGAAAGAAAGGAAAAACTGCTGTATTTTTTAAACATAAGAAAAACGAAAGAGATCTTTGTCAGTTTCAAAAAAGGTAGGCATAATACATACACCTCTATGTATTAATGAATCACCTGTGGAAGTGGCTAGCAGCATCAAGTTGCTGGGTGTGCAACTAACAAGTAGGCTAGTTTGGTTGCTCAACAGTGAGACACTGGCGAAGTGGGCACAGCAGCGCCTGTATTTTCTGTGTCATCATGAGAAAAGTTCACCTTTCTTCCCCTGTCCTTACCACTTTCTATAGAAGGACCATCGAGAGCATCCTGCTTTATTGCGTTACTGTCTGGTTTAGAAGCATTACTGCTTTGGACAGGAAGGCAGTGCAGAAAGTGGTGAGGATGGCAGAAAAGATCAGTGGTAGCTCACTTCTTTCTATCCTGGACATAGCATATATGTGATGCTTGAGCAGGGTCCGCAGGATTGTCTGGGACGCTACTCATCCTCTTGTTTTCCTGTTTTCCTTGTTACCTTCCTTGTTACCTTCTGGGTGGAGGCTTTATGGTATCCAAAGTAGAACATCTAGATTCAATCACAGTTTTGTTCCATATGGCATCAACCTTGTGAACTCTCAAGTTTCTGCTTTCCACTACATATTCAAAATGGACAGTGATATGTGTGTGTGTGTATAGTGCAGGTATTTATGTATGTATGTCTACATGTGTATTACATATGTGTGTTTTGGTAAATATACACTTTTACTTGAGAGCAGGCAACAGAATTTCATTTTTAATGTGGCCAATGTGCTCACAGTAAAAAATGGCAATAAAGTTATTTTATCTTATATATTGAGTGCCATGATTTTCCTGGGGAAAGGCAATGCATGAAAAGAAATGGGAACTTCTAGGCCTGAGGTTTTGGGCTAGGGGTCTCTTGGTTTGAGGAATGAAAGGAATGAAAGGAAAGCCTCACTGAAGGCAGTAGACCAGGGGTGTCAAAGTCATGGCCCATGGGCTGGATGCGTCACATGCTGGCCACGCCCACCCCCAGTTTAGTGAAGGGGGGAAGTTGCAATAGATCAAGTGACGACAATGTGACGACACAAGTTTCTCACCTCTGCAGTAGACTATTGAACTAATTGCAGGCTAACATCAATAAAGATAAAAGACTCACTGGCATGTGAAAAAACACAAAAACATCTGACTTCTTTTGTGGCAAAGCAGGTGCCTTTTGGATAGCCCACTCATGCCTTCCTTATAACATCAAGATTTCCTGGAACCCAGAGGTACAATTTCTTTTAAAGGAGAAGCTGTACGACTGAATTAATTTCAATCACAGATGTACCTTCTATCCTAAGCAGCTGCATTTCTTTTCTTCTGCCTTTTATACATTTTTAAATTTATTCTATTTTTATTCAGACTTGTCTATGAGAGCTCAGCGAACTATATGGGGATCAGCTTTTGCCCATAGCAACCATATGAAGTAGGTAGGGTTGAGTGACAGTGGCTGGCCTTAAATCACTAACTGAGCTCTGTGATCAACATAGTGAACATGGCACTATCTAATATGGATACTGAGAGTCTGGGAGAGTTTATTATGTGTATAATGACATCCATAGTCTCTGGTTTGCTTACACAACGAAGCTATCAGCAGAAGCTTTTCCTCACAATGTAATAATAGGCATAAAAAATATTTGGGGAACTATTTTTAAATAACTTACTCTAAAGCAGGGATGCACTATCTGCAATACCTGAGTCCAGAAGTTCAAATAACTGATGTTTGGCATCAAAATAATTATTTTTGGTGGAATAATTTCCTTCCTTTTTTCTTTCCTCCCTATGTTTTGGGGGGAAATATCCCAGTTCAACCAATGGCATCATCAGCTACTGTATGTCCCCATTAAAGATAACTCTCATCCTGTTGTCAAGGTTCCAAGTAATATGCCCCCAGAATAAAAATCCAAGGCATCAATTTTTCATCAAAGTCTATTTATTAGGAACATATCAAATTGGCAAGGTCTTGCTGTAAACCCGACTCTGACCAGATCCCGGAATTACACCCAGTAAAAGGAAAAGTTTGAAACTCCCTCTGCCCCATAGTCACAACCTCCAATCAGCACAGAGTCCATCAATCCAGTGACTCCAAGCTCCACCTTCTACCAGCTGCAGGCACCTTCTCAGTTCCCACGGGAAGGAATGCCAGCTAGCCATAACATTCCCCCTTATCTCCACAACCCCTCTTCCTGCTGCTAGAATTTGGCGAGCCTGAAGCACCATTAAAATCTTGTGCAGAAACCCTAAAGAAAGTTAAGAAAAGAACAGAGAGAGGCTACAATAAAATATGGCTACACAGATGCAAGCTTCAGGGTCGACAGCTGTCTCTGAATAGAGGTAGTCTTCGATTTATGGCCACAATTGAGCTCAACGTTTCTGTTGTTCAGTTTTGCCTCATTTTACAACTTTTCTTGCCACAGTTGCTAAGTGAAACACTGAAGTTGTTAGTAACATGATCGTTAAGTGAAACTGGCTTCCCCATTGATTTTGCTTGTCAGAATGTCACAGAAGATGATGATGTGACCCCCAGGACACCGTAGCAGTCAAAAATATGAGCCAGTTCCCAAGCATCTGATTTTTGATCATGTAACTATGTGGATGCTGCAATGGTCATAAGTGTGAAAAATGGCCATAAATTCCTTTTTTCACTCCTACTATAACTTCAAATGGTCACTAAATGAACTATTGTAAGTTGAGGACTACAGGTAGTCTTGAACTGGCTTGTGTAGAGCAAGAATTATGTGTGCAGTAAATGATGAATTTTCATAGGAACCTTGTAGAATAAAAGCAGGAATCTATGCTGGCTTAGGCTATAGTTATGAAGCCAGTTTCATATGCATAAAGCCAGGATTTGGGAGGAGGGCCTTTTTCTTGTTAAATGTATTACATCCACTTCTGCCCTGGATACAGCATTTGAATTGATGTTTTGATACTTGCTACGGGGTTTGTCCAGTCCACCTTTCAAGAACATAGAAAAGTAGAAGTGAAAATAGAGAATTGGGAACTTTTTCCAATGTATTTCTGTAGAAAAGAACTGTCAAGCGGTCATTCCAGCCTGAGCACATTCAGAATGCTTAAAATGTGACTAATCTGGTTTTTAAATGGGCAACTGAAGTTATTACATCTGTTACGTTGAATTTTTGAAGAATCTTTTCTTTCCTGTGAAGGACCACATATCTTTCGGAGTCAAATGTCAAGAACCATATGCTAACCATATGCAGATGAAAGACAGCCTGGTCCAAAGTGGGCATGGCAACATTTTTTTCTGTTTATGCTCAATAGCTTGCACAATTAAAATCTCCAAAAATTTTAATTGAATATGCCAGAATCTTTGGCAAACCAATCATGTGTTATACCAATGGCCTAATTATATGTTCATACTTTGTCTTACAATTTTATTTTTCCAGGTTTGTTCATTATTTCTTTTGATAGTTTGGATGAATATAACATTGCTTTCATTTGTTTGTTTGTTTTAAATTGTTCATGGTTTGGAATCTGCAGTGGAGAAAGGCTCTTTATTTAATGAATTGGAATAATGGTAGATTTTTTCTTCCAAAAGAGATTAAAACATTACAAATTAAGTTCATACCTCTGGAAATTATAATGAATGGACTCCACTTATTTATTTAAACATACTGTATATATCAGTACATTCAGATATGGAGTTTTGTATCTATAAATCCTAATATTAAAAGATTAATCTTGAGTTCTCAATAAAATAAGTGTAAATATGTTTAGGAATCTATCAGCGAACATTACTTAGCATATTTCATTGCAGCCTGGCAACTGTACCATTTTGGAGTTATGGTATTAATTAAAAATTTGTTGTAAAAGAAATCCAAAAATGAAGTCAGACCTGTAAAGTTGTTCAATAAACAGCTTCATGTTGAGTCTGCTTATTCAAGTGAGTCCCATGATTTCCTATTAAAAAACGCACAGGTAGTCATTGACTTATGACCATAATTGGGACCAGAATTTCTGTTGTTAAGTGAGGCAGTTGTTAAGTGAGTCATGCCCACTTTTATAACTTTTTTGCTAAAGTCATTATGTTAGCCATGCTGTTGTTAAGTGTAAGGAGCTTCTTCTATTGACTTTGCTGGAAGCCCTCTTGGGAATGTCACTCCTGACAATTGCCTGGTTTTTTATTTTATTTATTTATTACATTTTTATGCCACCCAACTCCCGAAGGACTCTGGCCGGCTTACAACATGGATAGCAATAGCACTCTGAAAAAACACTTTTGGGATGCTATAACTATTGCAAATGCACACCTGAATTTTTTTAACCACATGACTACAGGAATGCCACAACAGCCATAACTCACTTTTTTAAGGGCCATCATATATTCAAATGGTCACTAGGTTGAGGACAACCTGTATTTTCAACTTGACATCTGAACAAAACTGTAAAGGGTCCTCATACTTTTATAAATTAGGGGAATTTTCTAATTTCCTAGTGAATGCACATGTATGTTTCCAATTAATCTTCTGCCTGTAAACAATCAAATTCAGAATGAAGCAAAAGGCTCTGAAATAGCACTCCTTCACAGAGTTTACTGTTAGGACAATGTAAAAATAGACACTTTTAAGAGTCACTTTCATAAACATTCCTTGACCTGGATTCCATACTGTATTAACATATTCATTATATCTCAAGTGCTGCATTGTATAAATGCATGCAGAAGGAAACAACAGCGGTATTGTAATCTCAATTTTGGTGTTGATTGTAGAATGGTAGTACAAGTCCCAAGCTATTTTGCAGTAGACAAGAAGAAAAAAGAACAACAGAGTTGAGAGGGACCTTTGAAGTCACCTGCTCTAGCAGAAGACCTTATACTATTTCAGATAAATGGCTGCCCAGTCTCTTCTTCAAAGTCTCCAGTGATGAAGCACCCATAACCTCTGAAGCCAAACACTTGCACAGTTTAATTGTTGTCACTGTTAGGAAGTTTCTCCTTAGTTCTAGGTTGCTTCTCTCCTTGATTAGTTTCCACCTATTGTTTTTTGCCTTGCCTTCGGGTGCTTTTGAAAATAGTTTGACTGCCTCATCTTTATGATAGTCCTTTAAATATTGGAACACTG
>JANHGC010003709.1:7303-18780 GCA_027560395.1 Boaedon fuliginosus | reverse complement strand
CCGTAGCCCCCAAATTGTGACCCCGGGACCCCAGCTTGGCATCTTAAGTGCCTGGAGTACATACGTGTCTCCATCCTCAGTGACAAAGCCGAGCACATGGTGCAGCCAAGCCTCAGGGGCCACAGCAGCCACCTGGCTTTTGAGGTGCACGGCCCCCACTCCTTCCACCAGCTCGCCCATTCCCTCGTCGCCCCCCAGGGCCGAGTCCAGGCGCCCCTCCTCCTCCCGGGGCTTCTGGGGGTCTCTGGGCTCAGAGGCGGCTGGGCCTCCCCCTGTCCCCTCCTCGGGGACCCCCAGCACGCCCTCCTCCTGGAGCTGCACCAGCTGCCCTTCGCTGAGCGAGCCCAGGCCGCTGTCGCACCACTCCTCGCCCGCCGCCGCCGCCTCGGGCTTCTTCGGCTCCCGGGGGCCGCCCTGGCCGGGCTGCCCCTGCACGGAGGCCATGGCTCGGGCCGGCGCCTACAAGGGAGACCCTCCTACGGGCAGCGGGGCCATCGCCGGCGCCCGAAAGCCGCCGGGGGGGTGCCGAGGAGACTCAAGCAGCCGGCGGCCCTGCCGAGGAGGCCATGGAGGGGAATTTCGGAGGCAGCCGGGGATTCCCCGGGCAGAGCGTCTCAGCGAGGCATGCCGGGAGTTGTAGTGACGCTCCCGCGGGCGTCCTTCTCTTTCACGCGCACACGCACCCCTCCCTCCGCGCCTGCGCGTTGAGGGGAAAAAATACATTGGCCATATTTATTTATGCATTTTCCCTCGAGGGACGCTGGGAAGTGGAGTCCTGCCAGGGAGAGCGTTCGAATAGCATTGGGCTCTTTTTATAAGTTTTGGTGTTCCCCTTTAGCACGTCATCTCTTTTACGTCGCCTTTCGTTTAGATTCGCCTCCGTCCATTTTTGGGGGGACATATTTTCAGGACGGGTTACACTTTATCGGCGTCCCGCCGTCCTCACGCCCCCCAAATTAGCGCAAAGCCTGAAGGGAGATGGGGTCATTTGCATTTTTTTCTTTTCCCCGCCCCCCTCGTCTCTAAGCCGCCCTTCGGTGAGGCCAAACGGCCTCTTTGACGCCCACCGGTGACGTCACGCGTTGTTTGTTTGGAAGCCTTGGCCGGCTATTGGCTCCTGGCCCGCGGGGCTTTTCGGGGCTTGTAGTTTTCCTCTCAGGGAGCAACGGTCGGTTGGGATTCTCCGCGGAGCGGCGACGCGAACTTCCATGGCAAGCCGGGAAGGTAACGGGGACCTCTGAGGGAACCCGGCGGGCCGAGCGGAGGGGCCGGGCCTCCCCGCCCAGCCTCCCCTTTCTTCCTTCTGTTCCCCTTGTCGCAGGCGCTGCCGCCAGTCCCGAACAAGGCGCCGGAAAGGCCTCGAAGTCCTCGGTGAGGATTTAAGGGGGCGGAATTGGGGGGAATCCAACCGGTAGAGCTTCCCGAGGGGGGAAAGTTGCTCGAGTCCCACAATAAGGACTCTTAAAAATCATGACATGGGCGGTGGGGGTTGGAGGACTTCCAAGCCCATCATCCCCGGCTCAGCTGTCAAGTGAGGAAAAAGGCCTCTGAGGAAACTCCTGCAGCGATGGCAATTTCCCTTTTTTTTTGTTTTTGTTTTTTTTGCTGTTAGAATTTTACAAAACGAAATAAAATGTATATAAATAATAAATAAATAAATAAATCTGGTAGTCCTCGCTTTACGACCCACAAGCGAGACCCACGTTTTGGTTGCTAAGTGAAACACTGAAATGACAAACTGGGTCTCCTGCTTGAGCTGGGGCAGGGGCTGGACTAGAAGACCTCTTAAGGCCCCTTCCCGCCCTCTTCCGATTCTGATTCGTTTGGGTTCGAAATGAATTTGGCCCCTGTTTTTCACGGCCCGTTTGTGCCGCGGTTGTTAAGCGAGTAACAGGGAATCTGGCTTCCCTGTTAACCTGGCTTCAAACCGTGTCCTAAAAAGGGTCTCACTTAACAACCATCGTAAATAGGAGGAGGTGGTTGCCAAACCTCTGACTTTTTGAGCATGTGACCAGCAACAGGTCGTTAAGCGTGAAAAATGGCCATAGGTAATAGGTAGCTTTTCTCAGTGCCGTCGTAACTTTGAGGACTACCTGTAGGTCTTTTATTACAGCCGGGCCTTCGAAATCCATGACCCATGCAAACCTGCCCCCCTTGAGCGTGACTTAGGCCTGGTCCTCTCGTTTACGACCTGTCACATGATCAAAATCTGACAAAAAGGGCCAAGGGGGAAAGCCAGATTCGCTTAACAGTTGTGTGATTCACTTAATGACTGGGGTGATTGTGCTTGATGACTGCCGCGAAAGAGGTCGTAAAGTCAGGCGGGTCTCACTTAACAACCGCTTGGCTGAGCGATGGACATTCTGGCCCCCAATTGTGGTCGTACACTGAAGACTGCATATCTGATTAAGCATATCAAGAACTAAATCAATAATGCATCAATAATACAGACATAAATAAGTCTGTAATACATTAACACTTGCATTAGTTGTGCAGTTCATGGCGCCTGCCATTCCTTTTGGGGCGGGGGGGATGCTTAACAGCCTTAACCCTGCTCAGGTTGAGCCCAGGCAAGATTGGCCAGACTTAATGTAATAAATTCAGTTAATATTAAGGAATTCCAAGAAATGACATCCCTCCTTCCTTTCTTCCTATAGAGTTCAGATTCTGATGAGGAAGGGGGAGCTTCTGGCCAGACAGAAAGTAAGTAGCTATCCAGTGGGAGTTCATGTTTTACTTTAAATATTGTGCATGTATAAATTGAGACTATCCCTATATCTCCAAACTATTACTGTCTTCCTGTAGCTAATGAAAAATTATTTCTAGACATAGAAACCCCTGAATTGTGAAACCCAGGATAAGAACTTCAATGTTTGCTGTACACGGTAGCTAGGTAATCAAGCATTATAATTACATTCTTTGGCCTGGAATACGGTAAGGCTGGCCTTAATCCATTGAGCAAAGACACATGACTTCTGTCTCCGGGCAACAGTTACATACATGTCCATTTATTAGTGTACTTGTAGGTTGTGTCAGCTGCCTCAGTACAAGATGAGCAAATATCCAGTGGAGCATGTAAATCAGGGCTTATTTGTCAAAAATGAGAATAGAATAGGGGAAGTGAGTTCCTAAAACAACAATGCGCCTTTCCTTTCAGAGTTACACATCTCTAAAACGAGGGGAATCTTGTTTTTTGCTTTTTAAACACTCTTCTTGGAGTGAGGCAAAACAAACTAGAGAAGCCTCAAACTAGATTCCCCATGGCTGACTGGGAAATTCTGGGAGTTGAAGTCCATCCAGCTGAAAACTACTAAGGTTGAGAAACACTGTTTGAAGACATTAGCAATTTTTTTATATATAAAGTGTAGAATAGCTAGCATTTGAGCTGCAGGTAGTCAGAGTTTAGCACAATATGCAGCCGTCACATGGGGCCCCTGGTGCTTTTTGAGTTTGGTTATTTTTCTGCAGATGTTTTTATAACCCAATTAGGTAACATAGTCAGTGCTAGAAGGGAGTAGGTTTTGCAGAGAGGAGGAGGAGAAGGACTGGGGGATCCTTGGTGCTCTCTGAACTTGAAGACGTTTCATTATCCCTCTAGGTAACTTCATCAGTGCACTGATCATCTCTTCTATCGGCACAGATCCCAGCTCTTCAAGGCACATGATAATGCTGTGGGTTTTTTTCTTTCTTTCTTTCTTACCAGTGGAATTTTTGCGAAACCTCTTTTCCCGGACTCTGGGCTTCGGCAGTGAGAAGCCCGAGAAGGTGCTGGAGGATCTGACGTTGGAAGGCGTGACCAACTTCATGCTCACCGAGAAATGTAAACCAGTTCTTTCTAGAGACTGAAACATTTTGCTCTTTTCTCTTTTTTTTCCCTATCAGCCTCTGAAAAGGGGGCGGGGGAGGAGAGCTTGTGATGCAGGTGGTGGCGGAGATCAAAGAGAGGAGGGAGGTTAGGCACCTCTGTGTGCTGTTAAATGCCGTTATCAGTATATCTCTGCATGCTTACCTAGGGTCATTGATACTGTAGGGACTGCTGTTGACAAAGGTTATTTGCCCAGGGCCACCCAAAGGTGTTCAGTCAGGGGTCTTAGCAGAAGAATATGAATCCCAGCCTCTAACAATTCTGTGGCTTCTCAGTTGCTGAGGCTCCAAATGGTTGGATGCCCATGCCAAGCAGTTGGTGCCGTTCAGGGTATGAGGGGCGGCATGGTGTAATTCAGGGGTTGATTTTGAAAGGCAATGTGCTGCCCTTTCTCTTGCAGGCAAGAACATAATCTGTATGGTCGGTGCAGGAATCTCAACTAGTAAGTGTCACCATGGCTTTGCTGATCGTGTGTCTTTCGTTCGTTTGTTTTGTGCAAATGTAGGAACAGAATGTGATGCTGGTTGATAAAATTAGAAACTGCCTTTACATAGATAGGGGTCAGAAGGAGGGATTTTTCCTACTCAGTCTAAAAAGGTGTGCTTTTATCCTGCCACAGAGATTAATTTTTTTAAAATTAGGAAACTCTTTTTCTGGGAAAATAGAGAAAAAATTGTTCACAAGAAGCACTTTGGTGAATCAGACTAATTGCTCCCCTTGGTTCTAAGCTGGGCTTGAAATAATGGAGCTGGGAACCTCAGGTGCAGTATCTGCCTCTTAGCTCAAACTGTACTGGTGCTCTGTAGCATCAGAAGAAAGGAGCCCCTATCCTTAAAATCTGTCCTTAGTTAGTTTTCTGTCCAGGTGCTTCCAGCTGTCCATTTGGTCTCAGCATCTGCCTTTCTGCCTCTCAGGTGCGGGGATCCCCGATTTCCGCTCGCCTGGCACGGGGCTGTATGCCAATCTGCAGCAATACAACCTACCTTACCCCGAAGCCATCTTTGAGATTGGCTACTTCAAGGTACCAGGCTGAGTTACCCACTTGGCTGTTTACGTGGGCTGGAGACGGTGCTCTCTTGGTTTTTGCTTTCTTTGGCATGACTGATTCGGTGTCTGTTTTCATCTAGCAAAACCCAGACCCGTTCTTCACCTTGGCTCGGGAGCTCTACCCAGGGCAGTTCAAGGTCAGCTGGCTTTTCGTCTTTCCTAGGCGGTGGGCAGGGATTTCAACAAGGCAGCGGCCTTGTAGCCTTAGGAGGAGAAATGGCAGCTTCAAAGAGTTCCTAACAAGGGTCCCCCACCCCTCCTGAGCCCCCTCACACTCTTGAGATACCAGATCTGAAGTGCCCCTCTCTTTTGGTCTGCTGCTAGTTTGGAGAGGTGCTCAAAATCAGGCCTCTGAGAGGTGCTAAGGCTTTAAAGGGATGAGGTGGCTCAGTGGCTAAGACACTGAGCTTGTCGATCAGAAAAGGTCGGCAGTTTGGTGGTTCGAATCCCTAGCACCGCATCACGGAGGGAGCTCCCGCTATTTGTTCCAGCTTCCGCCAGCCTAGCAGTTCGAAAGCAAGTAAAAAATGCAAGTAGAAAAATAGGGACCCCCTTTGGTGGGAGGGGAACGCCGTGTGCCTTCGGCGTTTAGTCATGCCAGCCACATGACCACGGAGACGTCTTCGGACAGCGCCGGCTCTTTGGCTTTGAAACGGAGATGAGCACTGACCCCTAGAGTTGGGAACCGACTAGCACGTATGCGCGAGGGGAACCATTACCTTTAAGGCTCTAAAGTAGAACCAGAACTACATCCTCTGAGTTTTCTTAACAATGTTTAGTTTTTGGAGAAGAGGGACATTTCTTTATCAGACTAGTTGTAAGGTATTCCATCACCAAACTATACAATTCCCATACAATGAAACCTACAATACGAATACCTTAGCTTCCCTATATATTTATATATATATATATCCCTGCAGAATTGCATTCTTCACCTAGGAGTAACCTGACTGACCTGATTGTCCCCAGAGGGACCACTTTCAGCGTCCCTCCTGTGCTCATGCGTGAATTGGGCTGAGGCACAGAGGTGCAACGTTTCAGGAGTGGGGCCTCCCTTTTTTGAACAGCCCCTCTGTGGAAATCCCAGTCTCCTCCTCTGGCTTTGTTCCAGAAGATGCCAAACACCAAGTTCTCTCCTTGATCGCTCAGCGTCAGTCCCAGGTTTTAACGAACGGAACCTGATGGTTTTTGCGCTGTCGTCAATTGATTATGGATTGATTTACAGCGGTTTATTGTTTCATTTGATCGCCTGTGGATGTTTTCTTCTTAATTTACAATGGATGTTTGAATGTGACGATGTCGTTAAACTGCCAAAAGTCCCGTAAAGTGTCGGAATGAATGAAGAAGCACATAAATCAAAAGGACCCCTTTGGTTTCCTTTGTGAAAAGAAAATAGATGACATTTTAAGGCTCTGGTCCTTTTTCAGCCCACAGTCTGTCACTACTTCATTCGCCTTTTGAAGGATAAAGGGCTGCTGCTGCGCTGCTACACGCAGGTAAATAAGTCACGTTCCCCTTTGGGTCTCTTTCTGGCCTTTTGGGCTGGCGCTTTGAAACAATTAAAGCTTTTCTTATATTATTCCGGCCCCCTAAATAAACAAGGGCCATTTGCATTTTCTTGCTTTGAAATGGTGCATTGCAGCAAGTGAGTGTGAGCCAGGAAGATGATTTATAGCAGAGCTGGAACTTTTCAGTGCCAGCTTTTCCCTAGGTTTACATTCCAAACAAAGGGAAACTTTTTCTCCTCTGTTAATGTTCCAGCATCCTGTTTTATGGTTTATTAATATCATGCTCCCATCTTTCAGTAGCTCCTCCTAGGCCGACATGGGTCAGTAACCATGATGGTGCCATTGGGACTACAATTGCTGTTGTGGGTTGCCTTGCATAGAGTCTTTGAAGCAGGCCCAGCCCCTCTCGGGTGTAGACTCCTAGTCAGATTGAGCTCCAGGATGGATCGATGGCCGTTTGGAGGTTGGGTTTATTTCGAACCTCTTGCCTTCCTCCAGAACATCGACACCTTGGAACGGGTGGCCGGCCTGGATGCCGAACACCTAGTGGAAGCTCACGGCACCTTTTACACCTCCCATTGCATCAGCTCCACTTGCAAGAAGTCTTACAGCCTGGAGTGGATGAAAGGTGAGGGTCAGGCATTGGAAGCAGGGAAGACATGATCAGGGGCCTTCCGGAAGGGATCCGTCGAAGGGGTAAAGAAATAAAAAAAAAATATTGGAATAAACTCTGGATTATCCCTGCTGCAGTGTTCTTGATTTCCCCTTGACTGGAGAAATGAGGTGGGGTATAAATCCAAACAAATGAACAAAACAAATAAATAAATAAGCAGTGCTTGTTTCTGAGATGTGTGAATGCTGTGGAGGGGAGAAAGCCAACACTTGTGGGATTGCCTAGGATGGCTGCTGGGTGCAAGACAGAGCAAGACTGGTTAGAATCAAGGGTTGTTGTTATTTATTTATTTATTTATCTTTATTTATAAAATTGGCCATCCATCTAACCATAGGGTAACTCTTGGCAGAAATCAAAATCCAACCTTACAGCCAAAGACCCCTGGGGAAGGCGGGGGCGGAGTCAGGTGGGATCTGTTATTACTCAGTCCGCCACCTCCATTGCCCTGATCCCCCACTGGAGCCCCAAACCGATTGGCACAGCCACGTCGTTAGGCCCTTATGAAAAGATAGGAGGGTTGGGGCCAACCTCACATCTGGGGAGGGGAGGCAAGATGTTCCAGAGGACAGGAGCAACAGCAGAGAAGGCCCCCCTCCTGGACCCCACCAGCTGGGATGCTGGAGCTGAGGGGACCCTCCTGAGCCCTTATGGGTGGTACAGACCAATCCCAGTGGGGTGGGACAGTCCCTCAAGGAACCCGGACCGCTGCCATTTATGCCAAATCCTGAATCAGCTACAAATGGAACTGGCTCAAGTGCACGGCTCTTCCCTTTTCTTTCAGAAAAAATATTCGCCTCTCTCACCCCCAAATGCGAGAAATGTCAGAGCGTAGTGAAGCCAGGTGAGCATCCGAGCCGGTCATTCGCCGTCAGAGCCACGTCCTGGGATCTTGGTGCCGATCACTCCGGTTTCAGGGAAGGCCCAACCCAAGGTTCTGCTTTCTTTTCCTCCATTCAGACATCGTGTTTTTTGGGGAGAACCTGCCCCCTCGTTTCTTCTCTCTCATGCAGTCGGTAAGTGCTTCAGTCGTTCGTCCTCGGGCGCGGAACGCTGGCAGCCCCACGTCGGCCGTCTCCCAAGACCCAGGATTTCTGAATCCTTAGTTTAGGAGTTTAAAATTTCTCCAGGCAAAAGGACGTTAGTCCCGTGTGCTGATTTGCCAGAGGTGATCCAAGTTGGGTTAGGAAATCTGGTGAATGAAAATAGGGCACAAAAGGAGCTGTCTTTTAGGCATAGAGAGAAAGGATGTTCTTTTTAAAAAAAGCAACATTCAGCTTTCATGGAGTTGTATCTTTCTCCCAGATGTTTTTTGGAACCAAATATTGGGCAAACATTCGCTGGATCTTGCACTCGTAAGCAGATCATCCCATTTTGAATTTTATAGGCAGAGGTCCCTCTGCATGCAGTATGCAGTCATTTAAAATCCTGTGCAGTAGTCCTTAGTTTACAACAATTGGCTTAGTGACCATTGGAAGTTACAACGGCACTGAAAAAAGCCACGTGAGCATTTCCCACACTTACGACTGTTGCAGCATCCCCATGGCCCATGGAGCCTTAACTCTGCTGTGGTCTGTCATGACCATAATAACATGGGGCAACCTGAATAAATGAATATCCAGATAGCACGGTTTCAGAGACCCGAGTGTTTGAAACCAGGTTAGAAACTGGGATACGGCTCTTCGGGTGCCCGCCATCCTTCACACGAACCCTCTGCCTGCAGGATTTCCAGAATGCGGACATGCTTATTATCATGGGCACCTCCCTTCAGGTCCAGCCTTTCGCCTCTCTGGTCAGCAGGTCAGTGAACCCAGGCTGCATAAGGGAGGGCTTGCTTTTCTGAACCAAGGTGCTGCAGGCACCGTCGCTAAGCGGTTGTCCCTCTCTTGGTTTCTTCCAGGGTGCCCACAAACACCCCACGGCTTCTGATCAATAAGGAGAAGACTGGAGAGGTGAGGCTAGGCTTGCAGCCTGCTTTGGGCTTCGGTCTGCCGCAGAGTGGAAGCTCCTGGGAATAGAGCCGGGGGGGGGGACAGCTACGGCAGCTTTTCGAGCTGTGGACTTCAACTCCCAGAATTCCTGAGCTGGCATGCTGCTTCTGATACTTCCGTGAATCAAGAAGGCCTTGGCTTGAGCTGCTTCTGGGTGCTATCTTGTTGCTCTGGCCTTTTTTGTTAAAAAAAATGCTTTTTAGCCCAGGCAACATCGCCTGCATATCCCGCGCCCAGGTCACCTTCCCTGCTCTCTTACCATAAAATTATGGCAATTTTATGACCTGTGGAATTCCAGCATTCCTGAGCCAGCTCGTAGAAGGATAGCCCTTTGCTGATCCTCCGTCTTTAAAATTGTCGCCATCTTGGAGCCCTCCAAGAGAACCTGCTTACATTGTTGGTCTCGTTTCAGAGTGATCCTTTCATGTCCCTGATGGGCTTAGGCTGCGGGATGGATTTTGATTCAGAGAAGGCATACAGGCAAGTTCACTTTGGGGTGCAGGCTTGTGGCAGGGGGGAGGCTGAGAAGGGTTAGCCCATGGGAGGTGGGGTATTCAGTGCTTTGGTGCTAAACAATAGCCTTGGGTAAGAGACTTCACTGAGGAATTAAATAGAATAAAGTTTAAGCCAATAATTGCTGTGTGTTTCCCTTGATTGTGACATGCTCAGTTCCCCTGGTGTCTCTAATGCAACTTTGTGGTCCTTATGCTGAGCTCCCCTGGTGGCTTTAGGGAGGCCACTCTTGGTCTTGTCTACGGAGAGTCTCAGTCCTCCAGGTCACGACTGTCCCCAGGATGCCTTTTTTCCCCCCAAAAGGCAACTGGACTTTCTGGTTTTTCTTGTGAAGAGGTTTCAGTTCTCATCCAAGAAGCTTCTTCAGCTCCTGGGGGGGAGGGGGAAACACCTTTGGGACACTCTTGGTCTTCGTAGCCCAGGGAGACGGTCCTGCTAGGGAGATTCCCCCTGATCACAAGGTGTTTGTAAAGATTGCTGGAAGAAGAGAGGCACCTCTCTTTGGAATGCTTAGTCAGCTCTGTATAAAAGCCAATAAATTGGAGTTTCGTTATTCACCGTTCTTTTTTGGGGTGGGGGCTTTCCCACCCCACTTGATTTTTCAGGGACGTCGCGTGGCTGGGCGACTGCGATGAGGGCTGCCTGGCTTTGGCAGAGATGTTGGGATGGAAGGTATCTCTCCTCTTTTGAAATCACCGAGAGCAGCCCAGTTGTAAAAGTGAACTCTGAGCAAATTAGGTTTCTTGTTTGTTTTCTTGGTTCTCTTCCCGACGTGGGTTTTCTCTCTTCTCCCCCTTAGGAAGAGCTGGAGGAACTGGTGAAACAGGAACACGCTGCCATTGAGGCCCAATCTGGACAGACCGGGGGTGCCGGGGCAGGCGCTGGTCAGCAACCGGCTAAGAAGACGGACCAGAATCCGTCTTCGGAGAAAGAAAAGCCAGCTGCAAAGAAGGAAGAGTGAAGAGATCAGAGGAGATGGAGGAACGCTACTTTCCCGATTATTAAAAAAAAAAAAAACCCACCTGGATGTGAACGGGGGGATGCTTGGGGGCTTCTGTCTTCGTTTCCTTAAGGCGAGCTGAAAGGGGGGTCCGACTTTAGCGGTGGAAATTTCCCTACGTAATTCTGGGCGAGTCCCTGTCGCCCCAAACCGCCGTTGGGAGGACAAGAGGAAGGAAGATTCTCCTGGGGTCCTTCTGCGAGTCACTTCGCGCTGCTGGAGAAAAGGCGGGATCTAATTCGAACGCGTGAACTGAGCAAAGGGACTCAGCCGTCCGGCGTCAAAAGATTTTGGGGGAGGTCATAGAGTTCAAGGCAAAGGTGGGATCCAAAATAGGGCCTCCTCCCACGAAGCCATCTCGGGGGGACTTGGGGCCTGATTGAAGCCACTAACGGCCGCAATAATGATTGGATTGAAGTTTTGATTTCTTGGAGATTTCTTTTGAGTGGGGATGCCCAGCGTGGCAACTTTAAGACTTGTGGAATTTGAACTCCCGGAATTCCCCAGCAGGAAGCGGGCTAGGGAACTCTGGGAGTTG
Organism: Boaedon fuliginosus; assembly: GCA_027560395.1. NCBI lineage: Eukaryota > Metazoa > Chordata > Lepidosauria > Squamata > Lamprophiidae > Boaedon > Boaedon fuliginosus. Next base: position 7,648 of record JANHGC010003709.1, on the reverse strand, counting down.
AAGTCCATGGGTCTTAAAAGTTGCCAAGATTGGACACCTCTGCTTTAGAGCCTTGGTCTACTTTAAAATGTTGGGAGGGCGAATTCAATTAATTTCCAGTTAGCTTCAGAAATTTGTTCTAATTGCCTTAGAGGAAAAAAAAAAGACAAAATGAGACTTGATCTTAACTTCTGTCCAGCTCTTATTTATGTGTCTTTCTTCCTTTCTTCTTTCTCTCTCTCTTTCTTTCTCTTTCTTTCTCTTTTTCTCTCCTTTCCTTCCTTCTCCTTCTCTCCCTCCTTTCTTTGTTTCCTTGATCTAACCAAGGAGGGCACTTTTGAAGAAGCATAGTTTGAAGTGTTTCAA
>JANHGC010003707.1:57469-75823 GCA_027560395.1 Boaedon fuliginosus | reverse complement strand
CAAAGTATTCTTTTCTTCAAGGAAACATTTCCTGCTAGGATCTTGGGCAGAAAAGTAACCTAGTTACTTTTAGAAAAAGACTAAAGAAATTTAGTCTTGTAACATACTCAGCGGTATTTTTTTGCTGCATTTAAATACTCCATTCCATAAGTTGAACACATCATTTTCATAAAATGGCTTCAGTAGTTGCTTTCATTAATTGTTAAATACCTGCATCTTTTATGAGAGAAATATACATGCATGGGTATCTAGAAACACACATAGCATACTTTAAATATTAAGAGTACCTCAATACCTTTAGTTTAACCTGATCCTTACAAAACATACTTTACCATAACAGCTTTATTATAATCCATACTTTGGGGCTAAGTTGAGTTTAATGAGGATTGGAGTCCAATAACATTTGGAGGCCTTCAGGTTTCCTAGTCCATGTTGGATGGAGCTGGAGGTAAAAGGATAATACTTTGGATTACATTGGATATACAACAGTGGTCTGGCAGAACGGGCATGCTGCAGACCCCGTCAGTCAAGGAATCTTAATCTGTATGCCTGCCATCACTTGCAAAACTCCAACTGTTCTTCTTCATCTCTTTCTTCCCTAGGGAAAGCTTTCTTGCGTGCTCGTCAGATGAACATTGATATTGCCACATGGGTACGTCTCTTGCGACGCATCATTCCCACTGCCAGTACTACAGGCACTTATAGCCCCTCAACACAGATGACTCCAACACCTGGCTCAGAAAGTAGGCAGAGCTCTGGGTAGGTGTTGCTTATACTTGAAGGTGGGGGGTGAGCAGCTGAAAATCTTAGCTGCTGCAGCATTTAAAAACCATGTTTTCTTATTTCATATTATACTTCTTTTACTTTGTTGCTATTGGTTGATGTAAGAAAGCTAAGATTTGGATATTTCTGAATCCATATATTTGAAGAAAGAAAGGAGTCCCCGCAGATTTTACTCTGCTAGTCATACCTGACTATAAGAGGTGGCCCTCATCTCCATTCCAAGGACCATTGAGCCAATGCTGTCCAAAGATGTATTTGCATTCATGTGGCCAGCATGTCATGGAGCACACTCTCCTTCCCACCAAAGTGGCACCTAATTAACTAATTGCATTTGCATGCTTTCGAACTGTTAGATTGGCAGAAGCTAGGCCAAGACAAGAGCTCATCCCATCGAGCAATGCTTGTATCTTGAACCCAGGCTGCCAGCTTTCAATTGACAAGCCTAGCATCTTAACTGCTGAGCCATCGCACCACCTGTATTTGAGGGTCTAATGTAAAATTCCTTGGACCACAAGATGTCCTGCTAAATCACCTCAGGATTACAGGCCTAAAGTAAAATTTGTCCCCTTGTTTAGCTTACCACATCCCTCACTGTTGACCATGAAGGCTAGGGCTGCTTGTAGTTCAGAAACATTTAGAAAGCCATCAATGTCTCAACCCCTTGATGTCCTGGAGTAAATACCTGAATTAACCCAACTTCTCCTAAGGTTGTAGTTTCTGTAGTAATTTTCCATGTGATTCTTAAGTTTGGCATTTCCCCCCATCCAGGGACATTGCCATTGAGAAATTGAACTTGGACGGGGATAGAGTTCAAATTGGGCATTTGGGCCAGGATGATCCTGAGTTTCCTGGGAAGGTATTACTGGTAAGTGTCTCTTTTTCAATTTGTCAGCAGTGAAGCAGCTGTTTTCCAGCATTTACTACTTTTTTATATTTCTATTTCTTCACAGACTTCACAAGCTGGGGAGGAGGTCTTTCAGATGGAGTTAGGTTCAGGAGGTGTGACTAGGGGATCTGAAAGTACCTTTCACAGGTAGGTTACAGCTTTCTCCCCTGTCATAGACTCTTTAATTGCTTTATCTTGCTATTAATTATCCTTCCCCATGAAATGGGGTCACTTATATCTCTAACCCCTTGTTCTGTCAGCATATTCTAAATAGTCTATTGCAAATAAATGCATAGTTGTTGATGCACTGATTTTTCTACTTAGGATTTGCTTCATTAAATGTGCACAGCGCATAGTGGTTCAAAAACACTAATGCATATAGTGATGTCTGAAATGAGAATATAAATATCACCAGTACAATGTCTGATAATAAATGATGTAATTCCCCATCACAGCAGAACGTCCATAGTGTGCTGTGCTCACCTTGCAAGCAGTGAATTCTAATGGGAGTTGAGTTAATATATCTCCAGGCAAAACACTGTTAATTTCCTTGTCTTTAGATGTTCCTGTGCTTTTTCTCCCTCTCCTTGACCTACATCTCATATGTGCTTTCTGATAAAATTATGTCAGTTAAATCTGGTGGTATGCCAATTACATCCGCATTTATCCCATATAAGTCCTTTATTCATGTGATCGTACAAGACATAATTATTTTGATAAGTCCCATATAAAGAAATAGGGGTGGTTTGTTTTGCTAATTTCAATCCTACTTATTTATCTAGTAGATGAATAATGCCTGCCTGAAATTTTTATTTATTTATTTATTTTATTTATTAGATTTATACCCCGCCTCTCTTCCGCAATCAGTAAGAAATTTCCTTCTTACGTGTTTAGATGTAGTTCCCAGAATTATCTTCAGTGGTCATTGTGGCTAAGGGATTCTAAAGTCCACAAATTGGGAGGGTTGGGGAAGTTTTGTTAGATATTCATAGGAAAAAAGAATGCGCAGAGCTAAATCATTGACTTTCTTTAACAACTTTATTTCTGTATAAGGATTTGTGTATGTGTGTTGTAGTAGAGCTAGTGGTAGTGGAGCCATCCCTGACTCGCTCTTTTATTTTGCAGCAGCCATCTGAGAAAAACACCTCTCACTATGGATGATTTCCATTTTGTAGCTGTGCTAGGTCGTGGGCACTTTGGCAAAGTGAGTATTGCATGCCCTCCTCCCAGTTTTTCCCAGTTATCTTTCTCTCTCAGTAAAAAAAATCTGCCTCCATCTTGATGGAAGCAGAAACATCAATTAGTAGCAGAGTGAGAGTAAACTCATGATGAAATGCTGCAGTCCTGGTTCCTTTCCTTGTTAATACATGTTATTGTTAAGAAAGAAAATAAAAGAGAGATAGAATGGTATACATTGAAACAGCTCAGTTTTTAAACTCAGCATTAAATCTTGACCACACAGAAAAATATTAATTAATCTTTCCATTATATCAAAAAGAACTAATTCCTGAACAGAGAGCAAACAACTAATATCAGCTCAAGATTATGAATCTACGGTAGATACTACAGTTGATCTTAGTCAAAAAATTCTTGGCAGCACTATCTTTTTCTGTCATATATGAGTAACACACACACACACGCACACATAAAAAATCTTGAAGTAATACTGATTTTTCATCTTTTTATTTTCTTCATTCTTCCTCACCAAGTCTTTCAAAACTTTAAAAGGTCTCCTTTGTAACTCCAATACAGATGATCCTTGACTGAAGACCAGAGTTGGGGCAAAAATCTCTATCATTTGAGTGAAGCAGTCATTAAGTGACACTTCATGTGACTGCTTTGCTCAACAAGCAAAATCCCAAATCACCCAATTGCTGTGGTTAAGCAGAATGTGGAGGAAGCTATGGGAGGCCCAGGGCCCATTGACACACAGAAACCTTCTATGGGCTAGGAGGCATTGGGCGCTCCAGGGACTATAGTGCATGCAAAGCTACCACAGACTTGCAGGCCTTCAGGCTGCTGTTCACCCAGCCATGCATGGGAGCCCTTAGCCAGTTCCAGGGGCTACTGGGACATATGAAGCTGCTGTAGCCCTGGACCTGCTCCCCTTCTAACAGTATTCGGGAGCCTCAGCTGGCTCTTGGGGCTACCAGAAGCTGCCACTGCCCTAGATGCCTTGCCCTGCTCTCCCATCCAGTCACCCAACACTCAACTTACCTTTCCATTTTTCAGAAGCTTTTGACAGACACACCAGCCAATGAGAGGGGTGGGTCTTCCTACAGATGCAACCTCATGCCATTCTATAAGTGGGTGCTATTCTTGCAATCCTTTGGGATGGGGCTCTCCAATGTTGGCAACTTTAAGACTTGTGGACTTCAACTCCCAGAATTCCCCAGCCAGTCATGTTTGCCAGGAAATTTTGGGTGTTGAAGTCCACAAGTCTTAAAGTTGCCATGGCTGGAAACCTCTGCACTAGGAGGCTCCCTCTTAAGGAGGATTAAGTACCATGAGAATAGTTCCCATTCTGTGTGCTGCTTGAAGCCAGGACTTCAGTGGTGAAAATTTTTACGCACCATGAGTCAGTTGTCAGCATGCCACTTTATATTGCAAAGGTCATAAACGTGTGTTACCATTTTGCTTTAAAGGTCATAAAAATGTCAGTTTGAAGTGAATTTTATTATGAGGCTTTCATGATTTGAGAATATTACTTAAAGAGATTCTCCAGGTTACCAAGATGATCTAGATTGGGTTGTCAAACCCGCTCGCATCACGGGCCATATTGTGACATGTTGTGATGTTTTTTGCCTTTGTGGAGCTGGAGTGGGCATGGCCTGCCTGGGCATATCTGGCCTGTGGGCTGCCAGTTTGACAGGCCTGATCTACGTAAACCATCTAATTCTGTATGCATTCTTCCAGTGTAACCTCAATATTACAAACTTGTGTGTATTTTTTTTAATGGTTTTATCGGATCAGAATCATATACTTTGTTCTGGACATTCTCAGAGGTAGAATTGATGCTCTTTGGTTGTTTTCATTTAATGAATATTGTGTATCAAATGCATAAAAGGAGTTAGGTTCAAATTTAATAGGCATAATAGATTTATGCAGTTCCAATATAGGTTCTCTTACATATGTTCTAAAAGCTCCTAAGCTTTAGTCATATGGCTACAAATATATGCCTTAAATATAGCCAAAACAACAATTATGTTTTTAGAATGTTTATTTAAAAAAGACTTTAAAGTCATATTTTATCTGTTTTCAGTTAATCCTTTCATAACATACTGTATATCTCTTGGAAAAATAGGGTGACAGTTTTTTATAATAAACGTTGGCGTTACCAAAATAAGATCAATTATTGCAGTAGGACTTCTGTTACATTTATATGCCTGATCAAAATCAAAATACTAAAAAACAAACAAGCTGGGAATAAACCTGATGCAGAGCTGAAAGCTTTTTTTTTTTCTCTGTGAGACTCCTTTGCATTTCCTGACCACTATTCCTAGTGACCGATCAATATCATAACTAGCAACTTTGCTTCTGTTCATCTTTTATATAGGTGTTGTTATCTGAGTTACGCCGAACAAAAGAACTGTTCGCTATTAAGGCCTTAAAAAAGGGGGATATTGTTTCAAGAGATGAAGTAGAGAGGTGAGTTAACTGGGAGTTATAAATGGAAAAGGTAAATATGCCCAGACAAATATATAATCATAGTATAGAACTGCTCACATGTACAAGTCTGTCAAGGTCTGTTCTTTTGAATGATGTGTAGTTGTGCACCACGGCAATTAGTAAAGTGATAGTTAACATGGCTGAGGATCGAATTGCACATGGCTGCCTCCCATCCTGATAATAGTTTCCCCCTTCTTCCTAGCCTGATGTGTGAGAAGCGGATTTTTGAGATTGTGACCCAAGCACGGCATCCTTTCCTAGTGAACCTTTTCGCCTGTTTCCAGACACCCCAGCATGTCTGTTTTGTCATGGAGTACACAGCAGGTGGTGACCTCATGATGCACATACACACTGATGTTTTCTCAGAGCCACGTGCAACGTAAGTGTCGCATCAGAGAGAAGACAGACCTTACAGTAAAAAAATGCAGCTAAAGAGTTCCTGAAAGGATCTTGTTGGGTGCCATTTTAAATGTTGCTATCCTTCCAATATACTGAGAGCGGATTTAGGTCTGGGTTTTCAGTCTTATTTATTTGTTATATCATAATTAATGCTTAGATTATAGCTCCCACAAATGGGAATCATTGTTGGCTACCAGAATAGAGCTGGCATTACCAGTGCTAGCAGTGTTTTCACAATCTGTTCTCACCTTCAGGTTTTATGCTGCTTGTGTTGTCCTGGGGCTGCAGTTTCTTCATGACCACAAGATAGTTTATAGGTAAGTATCACTATTAAAGCCATTCCATATATTCCCTTTCTTTCCTAGTTTTTCTCTGCATCCTTCCACATCATCATATTATTACACTATAGATAGTCCTCATTTACCGACCACAGTTGGGATCGGCAACTCCATTGCTACTGACAGAAAGTGAAATGTCATATGACGGCAATAACGTACGATGTCTGCAGGCATTAAGCAAATCACCTGTTGTTATTAAACATGATGTCATCTTACTTAACTTGTGACTTCCTGCCAGCTTTCCTATTGACTTTGCTTTTTGGAAGCTAACTTTGAAAGTCATCAATGGCCATCACATGATTCCAAGACACTTTAACCATTGTAAATATGCACTGATTGTCAAGTGCCCAAATTACAATCACATGACTCCGGGGACATTGACAGCTACAAGTATGAGGACTAGTCTCCTTTTTCAATGCAGTCATAACTTTGGTTGCTTAATGAGCAGTCAGTAAGAAAGAACGATTTGCATATTAATTTCCAACTCTTTTCATATGAGTAACTACATTCATTTAGCAAGGATAAGTGTTGTTTATACCATTTCTCCTAAGCATAACTTTTGAAATGTAGTAATGGCTTTAGATTCTGCCACAAAGAGCTAAGGTTATAATGGAGGATTCCTATGTAAAAAAAATTTCCTTAGTAACTCCATTGTGGCAGTAGGTAACAATTCCTGCAAAATACAGTATTTATTTTATTTAAAAGTTTCCTTATCCTTCAGGGATCTGAAGCTGGATAACTTACTATTGGACACAGAAGGCTTTGTGAAAATTGCAGATTTTGGCCTCTGCAAAGAAGGTGATTTTGGGGGATGGGATAATTGTCTCCAAAGTTTGCATAAATATTTTAAATAAAATGAAATGCTCCGAAAAACCTTAATTGTCAGCTGGGGAGAGCAGGGACTGCAAAAGAGACGAGCGAAGCATCTATTTTGCCAACATTTTTTGTACAGTTGCCATGCATGATATACAAAAAATATAAAAGTTAGCAGTGACTATTGGGAAAAGTCCCTATTCAGGAGTGTTTCTAGGGGTTGTGGTCAATAACATCAAAATCTCAAATGTAACCAGGTGACCAAGCCCCACACCATTTTACTTGTGTGTGAGATGCACAAGGGGTGGGGTGGGACTTCAATTGCTAAGTTATATTCACTATTCACCCTCCTTCCCCTGGCTGCAGTCAATCCTGTTCCTACTTCAGAACTTTCTATGAAGATTTTAAAATTCTTGTTTTTATCTATACTTTTGTTGAGGATTGTTGCTAAAGTCATATGGTTGATACAGCTTTCCTTTGTTTGCCAGGAATGGGCTATGCTGACCGTACCAGCACATTCTGTGGGACACCAGAGTTTCTGGCTCCTGAGGTGCTTACAGACACCTCCTACACAAGAGCAGTCGATTGGTGGGGCTTGGGGGTTCTTATCTATGAGATGCTTGTAGGTGAGGTAAGTCACCCTTATGTAATTATGGAAAACAGCAAGTAGGTCAAAAAAGGGTTTTTTAGATTAGATAGCAATAGCAATAGCACTTAGACTTATATACCACTTTACATTGCTTTACAGCCCTCTCTAAGCAGTTTACAGAGTCAGCATATTGTCCTAATAATCTGGGTTCTCATTTTACCCACCTTGGAAGGATGGAAGGCTGAGTCAACTTTGATGCTTGGAAATGGGGTTTTATATCCTGTTTGAAATATGCCATTAAAACATTAAGGAAAAAATAAACTAAGGGGTGTGTTTAAATGTGTGGCATAACTTAATAGAACTGTTTCATAGGGAGCTTGATATAGAAGCATAAAGTATTTCTTATTCTGGGCAACTTCCAAGTGTGCGGTCTCCAGATTCTCAAAATTGCCCAGGAAGCATGGCTATTGCTTGAACTCAAGCCTGGAAACTATCCAGGTTGGGAGATGCTGATCCAGTTTCTTAAGTTTTTCTGGGAATTCAGGATTGGTGAGGATGGATGGAATTGGTTCTGAGAATGAAGGAGGAACCCAGACTGATAACAGATTCTGTCTCAATTGGTATTGTAGTCCCCATTCCCAGGAGATGATGAAGAAGAAGTATTTGACAGCATTGTCAATGATGAGGTGCGCTACCCCCGTTTTCTTTCCACAGAGGCAATTGGAATCATGCGCCGGGTGAGTGCCTCTTGCTTCAGCTGTAAATTCGCCAGGAGTAAAACTGGAGCAGAGATTCTTCTAATGGGGTTGTAGCATTAGGAGAATGCAGGTAGGGAGACTTGAACAAAATGAACATGGGTTTAGCTGCAATGTTTCCATCCCTGACATTAGGTTTGGGGTAGGCAGGAAAACATAAAACACAATAGCCATGTAAATTACTATTCTGGGTTTGCGGGAGAAGGTAGTGGATGCGAATTGCTTTGTCTGCCCATGTTGATTTGATGTCGACAACCTCACTCTTCACTCAGCTGCTGCGCCGGAATCCAGAAAGGCGCTTGGGGTCTAGTGAGCGCGATGCAGAAGACGTGAAGAAGCACCCATTTTTCAGAGTCAGTACTTTCTTCCTTTTCTATTATTTCTTCAGATTGTTAATTATGGATTCTTTCAAAGAAAGCTCTGTGCTGTCTTCTAGACTGAAACTATCCATTGAGACCATCCTTCACTAGGGCTATATTAGAGCAACCAAGACAGTGTTTCTTTGTGCCTTCTTAGAGAAGGACCCTCTGTTGTAGGATAAAGTTTCCCTGGGGGAAGAGAGGCAGGGTATAAATCAAAACAAACAAATAAATAATAAAAAGAAGATACGTCTATTAAAATTTCATATATCTGATCACATGGATGTCAGTTTGTGAATGATTATGCTATATAAAAAAAGCAGTCTTGTTGCACCCAAAACACTTTTAATATCTATGGACAGTTTCTCTTTTCCTGAAGTGGAAGATTCCCCGCACTATTTCTGCATCTAAAATCTATAGCTCAAATGAAGTACCTCAAATAAAGTAAAGCTCAAATGAATGACCACCAAATACGGACTTTGAAAAGAGCTTCTTGCTCTGAAATGGATGGTTTTTATTGTTAATTATTGCTGTAGGTTTCTTATATTTCTAGCATCATGTAGCTCATTTTGTATACTCTTCTTGCTTCAGATAAAGGACTCCTGGTATATATAAATTATATTTATATAATTTCCCTTTCTGATTAATATTAACAATCATCTCAAAGAAGTCAGAGTTCTTACTTTTTTTTTCTTTTTGCCCTGTATACAGACCATTGAATGGGAAGCTTTGCTGGCTCGTAAGATCAAACCACCTTTTATGCCAGTAATTAAGGGCCGTGAAGACATCAGCAACTTTGATGAGGAGTTTACCGCTGAAGCAGCTGTGCTGACACCACCCCGTGAATCACGGCCCCTCAGCCAAAAGGAACAGGATGCCTTCAAAGACTTTGACTATGTCTCCAGTGTCTGCTAGCTCCGGAAGTGGGGGCAAGGAGATTTCCTCAACACTGCCAGCTCAGTGAGGCAGAATTCCGTTCCTCCATTGACTCAAAGACACTTCCTAATACTGCCTGCTAGGCCCAGAAGCGAAATCCAGAAAATACCCAATCACACTGCTAACATAATGTGAAACGAGTAGCGTTCACCAATGTATGCCTGCTCTGGGATTAGAAGGGCAAATTCCAGTAAATATTTCTGCATTGCACAGAACGCAGTATAATTCATGCAGAAAGTTGGGCACCTGCTGGCTCAAAGGGAGGGGAGGAAAGAGAAAGAGAGAAAGATTGACAGCCAAACATAACTATGTCAGCCCGCATCTTCATGAAACTCTTATTTGTCTACAGTGATTCCCAGCCTTTCTACTGGAACAAGCAAAACTATTATTAGGAATCCACCAGTACTGGAGATGCTGAAGTCAAAGGGCCATTCTGTGCCCTAACAGACTGTTGTGAAGGATTTTTAAAAACCATATTGTGAAAAAAAAGGGGTTTGCCTTTCTGATATTGCTGAAATTTACTGCTTCAAATTCTAACCCAGAAGGGAAAACTGAATCCCATTCTGCATCACATCTTTCTGTCAGTATTCAGTTAGTGGTGCACAAACTCTTTTGGGTCGATTTTGAACCAATTCTGTAATTCTGGGCTTTCTTCACAACCATTTGCAAAAAGCTTTCTTGTTTTTTTCCCCACTCAAGACATATGTACTACTAGTGTATGTGTGTAAATTATTATCTTACCCTTCCTTGGATTCACAGGCTTTGTACCCATCCCGTAGTGGTGGCTGGGGCATAAGGCTTCTTAAAGTCCTAACTCTCATACTCTGAACTAATTTGTTAGTATTGGTGAACATCTAGGTCTAGATGGAAAATAATTGCATTAAAATAATTGCAAGAAACAATCAAGAAAATAATGGCACCAAGTGAAAAAAATTTGCTCATGTGATTCTGACCACCAAATTATAGTAATTTAATGAAAATTACATAGCACTTGAACAGTGTAAGAACCTGAATACCTGCATTTGCACAGCTAGTTTTCAGTTAAATGGCCAACAAACCATAAATGCAAAGGCTCATTTAATATTTTAAACTGGAGAAGGATTTCTCAGGACAAAATACTTGATTCAGTGAGGGGATATACTTGATTATACAGTGAAATCATTGCAGATTTCAGAGCAAAATGAACTCAAATCCATCATTTGGAAATAATGATCAAATTGTTTTATTTCCATTTTATATCCCAGTTTTCTTGGAGATCTGTATACTATTATGCCAAGAGAGTATATCAGATCTCAGGAAAAAAAAGTGGTTGAACTTGAGACTCTGGATGACTTCAGATCGATAACTTAGACCGTTACAATAAAAAAAAGTCTAGCTATTTTAGTTTATTTTTATGTAATAGATTTTTTTGTAATTAAAGAGAAGAAAAGGAGATGAAGAGATAGAAAACAGAGGAAAGTTATAAATGAACAGCAAGTACATCAGCATGAAATGAAATACACAGATAAGACAGAGGAATAGTTTTGTGTAACTCTGTAGACTAAAATGTAGCTGGCTAATTTATGGTTCGGTGCAAACTCGGTGAGATTGGCTTATGATTTAATAGAAGTCAGCCATTGCCCAGACACTTCTTGCTAATTTTTTAGTTTTATCAACAATTTTGCCTCTAGTATTCCTAACTTTCACTAGTAACAATATACTTGTGCTTGCCCCAGTAAGAAGATACATTGCACAGAGTTTTGAGTTATTGCTCTGGCAATTAAAATATTCATGAAGAAAGAGGCAATGAGAAAGGAGAAGGTCTTTGCGGTGTGTCTAATGAAAACACAATTCTTTTCCAAATGCAACATCTACTATTATAATTGTCCACATTAAAATAACTTCATTAGGTTCGTTCTGCATCAGGATCACCTGCACTACAGAATGATTGGTTGCCTTTTTTTCAGCCCTCATTGGGAAGTATTCTACGTTTTATTAATATGATTTACTTCCTTCCAGATGATGTGAAATTTTTGAATGCAGATATAGAGGAGCATAAACAAAAATGGCAATATCTCAAGTGCAGTACATTATCTTTTAAAAAAATAATGTGTGCCTAGTATTGTGTGTTATGTCTGGGGTAAAAATATTTTTAGAGGTCACTGCCATTGCCTTGTGTAGGACTGCAAAAATACATCCCTTTAAAATACATTTGGTCAAGAGATTAGAACCAACCTGCCATTTTTAAGAAAGACAAGTGTAATTTTTTACATAAAACGACAGAACTTTTGTATCTTTTTTTTCTCTCAAAGATGATTTTTTTAAGTCCTGTACCAGAATTTAAAGATTGGAAAAGGCAATAATTTTCATTTAAAGAAAGCAGCAAAGGCTCCTTCTAGATGTTAACCACTGTTTCAGAAAAGTAGAAGCATGGATTTGTTACTGTGTTGTGCATGGCAACGAAAATGCACAGGATTTGGGAAGGATTAAGAATGAGGCTTATTCCTCATGAGACTTAATCAAGCATATATGTGATTTATTTAAGGGGCTGAAGGATTTAATTTTTGTTTGCTCCCTCTGTACCACTGTGTTACATTACCAGAAGTGAACTGCATACATCTGGACAACCACTAGCTAGTAGCAAAAAGATGCAGAAAACTTGATTCTAGCAAGTCATCTGGATTTTTTGCAGCTCGAATATGGCAGACCACTAGTTGCTTGCTTTTTTTTTTTAAAATCACCAGAAAAGATGGATGCATTCATTATTTTTAATTGCAGCACGGACTGCTTTAAAATCAGAACTCCCGGTTTCAGTCCTCCATTATGGAGACAGTCCCGGTGCAATCTAGATTACAGAAATTGCACAGCATTGCAACACAAATTCTGAAGAAAAGCCTTTATTAGCAGAAAGACTTCCTGTGTGCCTCCTCTTCTGCCTTTTAGATCTTTTCCAAGGCATGTCCAATCTTAGTAGCTATGTGAATTTGTGCTAAGAGACATTATCATGCTAAAACTGTCTTGTTTATTAAGTTTCCTTTATTAATGTTACCACCTCTGTTGCCTGACCAGAACAGCACTGTGTTATAAAGTCTGAGTTTTAAACTGTATACATTTCAATATAAATGTGTGAGTTTATCAAAATATTGGAAGACATTGGCAAAAAAAAAATCCTTTAGCTGAACAATGTCATTCATCATTCAAGAGGTAGGGCATGTGAAGGGTATTCTAGGCTTCCTTCAGATTAGATTCATAGTCCCCAGACCCACAGTCTTAATTCTACAGTGGCGTTTTAAGTAAAGTTTGGCAGCAGAGGGGAAATTAACATTTCTGTAAGAAAGAAAGTAATCTGCTGGAGAAGACCAAATTCCTAAATTTTAAGACTAGAGAGTAAATGTGTGCATTACAATAAAGTGCAAATAGTTTTCCAGGAAAGTTGTTGAATTAGGTGCTCATTCTCCTTTATTGCCTTGTTACAAAATAAACACCTTGTTTATAATGCATATCCTTGTACTAGATGAACAGTGACTGCAAAAAGGTGACCTTATGACTCTAGACAGAGATCCAATTACTATGAAATTGCTCCCATATTAGTCTGGATTGTCTTTTGTATAACATTTGTTTTTGCAACATTGAAGCCAGTGGAACTAAATGATAAATTGTGGCAAGTTTGCTTTTCCCCACTAGATTTTGTAGCCTCATTACTAAACTGGTAACTTAAAGATAAGTTTCCATAATGCCATTAGATATATGGGGAATCTACACGAAGAAATATAAATTCCCTATCAGTGCTTGGTTGGATTCAGTTTGACAGCACCAGTTAATTTGTTTTTTGAAACTAGGGAAATTTCTCTTTCTTAGGGAGGGAGGAAAGACGTGGTTTTGGAGCAAGATAAGATGACTGCTAAAGGGATACAGCAGGCAGGGATAAAGCATATCCCTGTATTAGGAAACTAGTACAAACCTTCCTCTGAAACACCACTACTTTGGAGGGATAACCAAAGTTGCTCTTGTAAAAGTTTTCATAATAGTTTCATATTCATTTCTTCTTCCACTTAATGTTCTGTATTCTTTACAATTTAAGTACAAGTAGTCCTTGTTGAGCTACCACAATTGGGATTAGCCACTTAGGTCACTAAGTGAAACTGACCGTAGTGTTTGCTTTACAGACCTCCAAGGGTTGATTGTAAAATTACTTTTTCATCACTGTAGTAACTGCAAACAGTCACTAAACAAGGCAGTCACTATCTGTAAGAGGGTAGCTGAAATAAATGCTGAATCCATAAACAGGCGGCTCAATTTACAACTATTTGTTTGGTGATCCAAGTTACAATGGCACTGAAAAAAGTGACTTATGACCAGTTCTTGCACTTATGATTCTCACACCATTCCCATGGTTATGTGATCATAATTCAGGCGCTGTGTGACTGGCATGTGTTTAGAAGGCTGCAGCATGATGGGTCATGTGATCACCATTTATGATCTTCCCAGCTTGTTTCCAACAAGCAAAGTCAATGAGGGAAGCCAGATTCATTTAACATCCACCTTGCTTAGCAATAGAAATTATGGTCTTGACTGGGGTTGTATATTGAGGACTGCCTGTAGCTACATTTGAAATAATAAATTAGTATTGCTCCACAGCAAAGGCCTTTAATTTATTAATCCCCACCCTCCTATATTGATACCTATATTGTATGACAGTATGATGTGGCCACTATCAGTAATAACTGCACAACACCAATTATGAGTATTACATGGAATAGTGATTTGTGAGAGGAAAATACTACCTATATTGAGCTATTGGGAACAGCTATTGAAATTTCTATGTAGAAGTCTTTTATCCGCTTGTCTATTACAGAAATGACTTCCAATCAAGATTGTGGTGGGGTTTAACCTTTATGCTGCAATTCACTATGCATTTTCCTGAGGGTAAACCAGTCTAAAAAGAGACACTGAAGATTAGATTTTTTAGCAATCTACCCTATTTGGTTTAGCTTTCAATGTGCTTGAAACACAAGACAGCTTAACCAGGTTCCTCCTCTACTTTTGCTGGCCCTTTTTATGTACATATTGAGTCTACAAAGCCGGCCATTAGTAAGGCAGGAAGGGGAATCATTCAGCCCAATCACTTCTTACATTCATATTTCACCTGTCCTTCAGGGGCTCACAAGTTCATAAGGAGGACCACGTCTTATTTCTTTCCAGAAGCAAAGCTGGATTGGCCCGGGCTGAAATGAAATGACTAGCCCAAAGTCACTCAATGCGTCTTCTGAGTCCCACACCTTAAACCAGTGGTTCTCAACCTTCCTAATGCCGCGACCCTTTAATACAGTTCCTCCTGTTGTGGTGACCCCCAACCATAAAATTATTTGGGACCACGTATGGGAATATGTGTTTTCCAATGGTCTTAGGGGACCCCTGTGAAAGGATCATTCGACCCCCAAAGGGGTCCCAACCCCCAGGTTAAGAACCACTGCCTTAAACCAAATTGATCTTTTGAGGTTTTGACATGATAAAAGTATTGTACACATCTGGCAATAACTTAAGTTCCAGGTAAAAGAATAAGCAGTAATGCTGAAAATGATTACAGTGGTTTTTTCCAGCTGATATTCTACCACCATTCCTCAAACCAACAAATGTTGTCGAGGTGTGTGTGTGTGTGTGTAAATAAAAATGCTTTTCGTCTGAAACATTTGAGATTTTCACGGGTGTAGGTATGTAAGTCTTGGTGTAATCGGGTCTTGAGAAGCCTACACGGGGAAAAGACCCGATTACACCAAGACATATATATATTTCTATCTATATCTCTAGATAGGTAGGTAGGTAGGTAGTTTCGATTCTCAACCTCGTCTGGCCCTTCCGGGAACATTGCGGTTCTCCCGGAAATTTACTGGCGGGAGTTCAAAAGCGATGTTGCTGCAGCCCCAGGCTGCGGCGAAGCTCGCCTCACCATTTTCCGGGTTGTGAAATTCAACGAGTACTATTACTACTACTACTACTAATAACCAACGAGACCTTGGGAACGCACGTGCTTCTAAACTCTATGGAGGCCTCACAGAAGCGGCACATAGTACAAGGCGCACCATTTTTCCGCCTTTTTACCGCTCAGCTGCAGCAACGAACAGCTGCAGCTTACCGCCACCTTTTGACCCTACAGCGCTGCGGACCTGCCCTTCCTGTAAAGGTAACGCGCCCTTCCCGGCGCTCCGCTCCGCTGGGTGGGGCTCCCGGCGGCTTTCCTATCCGCTCAGGCTGGTTAGTTGTTTCGCGTTTTTCACCTACGACATAGCTACGCCTTGGCCTCTCGGGGACTTTCCTCAGTTCATTTCGAAGCTGTGGCTGCGGCCGCTAGGCTGGTGGAAGCGGACCCGGAACTGAGATGGCTGCAGCTGTATATAATAAATTATAATGGAACCGGCTTCGGGGATTTATTGACAACGCCAGGAATTGGGCAGCTGCAACATCACGTGGTCGGAGCCCCCCTGCCCCCCCCAAGATGCAACCGAGATGGAAGTGCAGCCCTAAGTTTTCTTGGTGTTAAGAAAATGGGAGGAAGAGGAGGAGGTTAGGAAATAAAATTTTCCATTTGAATACCACCTAATCTGCAAAGCGCAATGCTTAGAGAATTATAATGAACATTTATTGATCATATTTAGGAACCGCCGTCTCCTTCCCTGGTTGGGAGGGTACAAATGTTACAAACATGAGAACTAAATAAAAAATTAAAATAGAGGCAAAGATAAAGTTGACATTAAAAGTTAATTAAAAAGCAGAGGAGGGCTCTCCCGCACGAATCAGCCCCACAGCTGCTCCTCTGAGCCCAAGTTAGATGACAGAGCCAGGTTTTTAGATATTTTTTGAAAGGTCAGGGGACCCAACTCTCCCTTAGGAGAATGTTTCAAGCAGCAGGACAATGGCAGAGAAGGCTCTTTTCCTGGACCCTGCTAATCAGAATTAATTAACTTAAGGGGTCTGCAACATATCTTCCCTTCCTGACAGGATAGGATGTGTTAATGTGATGGGGTGAAGAGCTGAAGACAGTTTTGCAGCTTGCCTGGCCCCATGCTATGTAAGACTTTAAAGGTCATAACCAACATCTTGAATTGGACCCCAAAGCAGATCAATTTTTTAAATATATTTTGTTGCAATTGTTCTAATTATGTTGTAAGCAGTGATGATTTTCTAAACGGTTTGCATAATTGCTGGGTTACGCTCAATCAGAAAGAACATCAGCACTGACCCCATCCATCTTCCCTGTTCCAGCAGCACCAGCTGAGCAAGGTATTCTCTGAGGCTCACGTAGACTCTGCGATCTCACAGCCAATTACAACACGCCACATGTGAGGCAATGGGGGGGGTAGATTTGGTGGCGCATGGCCTGGCAGCCAGTTTTAATTGGCTGTGAGATTGCAGACTGTACGTGTCGCCTCAGAGCATATCTTGTTCAGCTGCTGCTGCTGGAACGGGGCAGGTGGACTGGTCAGTGCTGAGATTCTTTCTGGTTGAGCGCAACCCAGCAATTATGCGAACCGGTTAGAATATCATCACTGGTTTGTAAGCTGCCTCAAGTTCCCCTTGACTGGGGAAGAGAGGCGGGGTATAAATCAAATAAATAAATAAATGCAGTTTGCATAGCAGAGGTGTTACAAGTACAGTTCTTGGGTGTCCAAGATGGCTTGCGTGGACACATTTTGTACATTTTACAAGGGCAGCCCCTCATAAAGCACATTGCGGTACTCCAGACAGAAGACCAGGGCATGAGTAACCAACCAAATGGAGAACATCCCTATCCAGACCTGTTAAAGATCTGTTAAGAAGTCTCCAACCAGCAATTTTGATGTTACAATGGAGATGGGAAGAAAATAAATAGATATTTAGAGGTAAGTTTCTGGGTGTTTTCCACTAGGCCATATAGACCAGGTGTTTAGCAACCATTCCCCATCACCATTTGCTGCTGAAAAGAACAAAGCATGATTAACGAAGAAAAGTGGATATGTACTGGGCATGTCTTTTGTAACATCCTGTTTATTTCCAACTGACACAAAAAGAAGTTCCAAAACTTAATCCAATTTTAGATTTATATTATAGAATGAATGCAAGTTTTCTCATACAACATAAATTGCCAGTATCCAATAGGGTAATTCTTAACTTTTAAACACTGGCATTTGCAGTTGTAGAATCTAAGGAAATTAATAGATTCAAGATTGGGAATTTCTAATTAATTAGAAATCAATATTCTGATTTTATCTTAAGTATGTTCATTTAAAATTAATTTAGAGAATATAAAGTTAGAAAATAAATAAAGCAGGTCATAGGGTACCTAACCCAGGAGGAGATTTTTTATTATCTATATATTTCTCTCCCTGCCAGTTTCAGTTTCAGCTTTTCCTAATAACAAAATGTCCACTTATGGGAATCCTCCTCCTGGAGTATTTTGGAGTTCCTTAAAAATAAAAAAAGGAGTTCAACGCTTATTGGAAATGTTCACATTCATGTTTTTGCTAGAAAATACTGGCCCGTCACACACCTAAAGAGGCATCTGGAAAGACAAGAAAAAAAACATATATTCCATGGAAATTTCCCCACAATAGAAAATAAGTGGTTACCAGGTAATTTTTAATTGGATTGCCATTTTCCTTCCACCTTCCTCCCTCCTCCCTTCCTCCCACACTTCTATTCCCCTCCATCTTCCTTTGTTCTTCCTTCCTTTGTTCCTCCCTCCCTCCCAGCTTCCTTATCTTTCGCCTCTGTGTTTCTTCCTTCCCCTTCATGCATCCTTCCACCCTCAAATTTTCTTCCCCTCTACCTTCCTCCTCCCTCCCTCCTTTCCTCCCCCATCCCTCCTCCCTCC
>JANHGC010003707.1:0-15099 GCA_027560395.1 Boaedon fuliginosus | reverse complement strand
TACATAGCAATAGCACTCAGTTTTTATACACTGCTTATCAGAGCTTTACAACACTCCCCAAGCAGTTACCAAGTCAGCCTATTGCCCCCAAACAACCAGGGTCCTCATTCTACCAACCTTTAGAAGGATGGAAGGCTGAGTCCACCTTGAGCCTGGGGAGATTCGATCTGACAAGCTGCTGAGCAAGTCAACAGAGAGGGGCTGCAGGGCTGCATTGAACCCCTGCGCCACCGAGGCTCTTGATGAAGAATATTTTAGGAATCAGTAACTCAGGGACTTTAAGGGCTGAAAGTTGGGAACACGCATTGCAGCATGGTTTGTTTTGTTGAGGTATAGCATCATGGGTGAATCCTACCCATTGTGGCTTAGTGCAGTGTTTCCCAAGCCTGGCAACTTTCAGGCATGGCACTTTTCGCTCCCAGACTTCTCCAACAAGCACGGTCATCTTGAGTGAGCAACATTTTTTTTTTCAGTGTCACAGTCAACCCAGTAATAAAGAGTACTGTATTGCAAATTTTGTTCAGAAGTTGCTTGTTCCCCATAGACAGCCATACGGTGACCGTCCAACCCGATAATCAATCCAAGTAGAAATATGGATGCAATATATACCGTAAACAAAGTCTCATTTTTCAACTCATTGGCAAGGAACAAGGTCTTCACCAAATCATTAAATTTTCACTCTGAGCTGGTTGAAGGCAAAGAGCCGAGGACAAATGTGGATAAACGTTTACAAAAAAAATAATAATAATTAATAAACTGATTTGCATTCTAACTGTTACCATCGCTGCAATTTTTGCAGAAGCTTCCTCGACATCTGGAGAAGCTTTGATTTGTGGCTGTTGTTTATAATGGGTCACGTTAATTTTTTTTTTTTTACATTTTAATGAAAGATGCACGAACGTATATAGCATTTTAACTATTCGTAATAGTAATAATAATAAAAAAAATGAAGTTACGTTAAGTCAAAATCCCTGGATATTTGGACGTGTCCTCTACATGGGTGTGATCTTCAGCGGTCTGTTCTTGTTATTCGTGTCTTGTTTACGGTTTTGTTTTCCTCATATTTTTATTTTGAGAAAAGTCTGGAGCTTAAAGCCTCCTAACCTACTGTTCCCAGAGCTGCTTCGTACGTATTTCCGAGAAACATTGTTTTTCAAATCTGATTCAATACAGAGCCAAAGAAAGATTTTTTATTATTATTTTTTTAAAAACCGAAAACGCTGTTGCAATTCTGATAGCAATTGAAAATAGCCTGCTACTTCTTGGAGAATCAACAATTTAAAAGAGGGCTAAACAAAGCAATCACAGCTGACCACTTTACAAATAATAACAGACTGGCTGTTTATCTTTCAACGCGCTACATCTGAACGAAACGGTGTGCGCATATCTTGGCGATTCTCATTATCTTTCATATGAGCTTTTTGTGGTTTGAAATCAGCCTAGAGGTGTTTCCTTCCTAGAGAGGTGACAGCTTGCAGTTGCTGACAAATAATGTGACACAGTGAGCAAAATTACCTGCTACAATCTTCTGAGTGAGAAAATAATGCTTGCCTCAGCAGGTAGACGATGTGTGTTTGGAACTGCATGCATGTATTAAGACAATAGCTTTATCTCTCGTTGGATTATTCATTGTTTGGATCTGGAATGTTATTTATCAAGCTACAGCGGAGGTAAGGATGAGAGCTGCTTCTCAACTTTCTCAATGAACCTTTCTGGGGAGCTCTGTTCACTGGCGGTAGGAGGCGAGCAGGCTGAGTCTGAAGGAGGGGTCAAACGCATCATAAATCATGAGTCCCTGCGTGCCCAGAAGAGATCTAAGTTCAGCCTACCTCGACTGCCTTCTTAATTCCCGCTCACTTCCCTTGACGGTTAGTAGCTCAGATTCTTCTAGAGAGCTTATGCTTGCAATACATCTTTATACTAATCTGAACCGCCCAAATCTCCTGATTTCCCTGGCGCTCGAGACTGGCCTACCTGGCTGAATATCAATTATTCATTTATTTACTGAATTTAGCTGTATCTAGTCCTCAGGTCATGTTGTTGTAAGCTGTCCAGAGTCATTGCATACAGGATGGGTGGCAAATATATTTCATCAATCAATCAATCAATCAATCAATCAATCAATCAATCATTCAAATCAATCTCCACTTGCTCAGCAATTGTTCAGATTCTGACAGTGATGAACGAGGGGGACTCATGACTGGTTCTTGGAGTTCTGACAAACTAAGTCAGTGGGAAACGTGGGTAATTTTTGATTCAAGGTATTGAACATTGCCTACCATGTTGTGTGAGCCATTGTACAGAGCAATGTTTGGGAATCCCATGATAGTTGAACACTCTAATTGTGTTTAGGTTTTAGGGTCGTCCCACAAGCCTGGACCTTGGAAGGCAGTTTCCTATATATCTAAAAACCATCCTGGGTAATGTGTCCTGTGTCCCCCTCACAGGCTTTGGATAGTTAATGACAGGCACAAGAAATCAGGAGCTGGGATAGTGTTCAAAAGTACTATGAGCTCATTTCAGGATACCTATGTGCAAGAACACGATCTACTAACAGTGGAGGCAAATTGGCACTAGATAAGAGTCAATGGAATTCATGGGGGGACTGGAGTTAGGTCTGTTGTGGGGAACGTACCAACTCCAAGCTGATAATGCGTTTGGTGCCACCCTCAGGCTTAGCCTGGTCATCTCCTACAGTCAGCCTGACTGTCAACCCTGAAGCTGACCCTGAGGCTGAAGCCATCTTGGAGCTTCAGTGTTGCCATACTGGAGTGAGGGACACTGACCCTATTTGGAGATCACAGCCTAGTTGCTCATTCGCACATACCTTATTCCCAAACAGAGGGCTCGTGAAAACAAGCTAGATGCTCTAAACCAGTGATGGCTAACCTTTTCGGCACCGAGTGCCTAAAGCATGCATGCGCATCCCCAATATGCAATGCGCAGGTGTCCCCTGTGCATGCGCCCCTCCACCATGTATGTGCCCCATCCCCCACATGCGTGGCAGAGACCCAAAGACCAGCGGGCTGGCGGGAGGCGTGCGGGCGCGGCCGAGCTGGGGCAACGGCTTGTGTGCTCACAGAGAGGGTTCTGCGTGCCACCTGTGTGCCATAGGTTCGCCATCATGGGTCTAAACTATCTCTATTGTATTCCAACAGCACTGTTACAAAACCTAGTCATGGCATACGTAGCATCAACTCTAATTGCCACAAGATATGCGAGTTTATCATGTGCCGTGATGCATGGATCACCCAGCCAGCAAAGGCCTTCACGATTCTAAGACTCCGTGCAAGAAGGATAAATGGACACAAAGCAAGAAAGAATCCGGCCTTCCAGAACGACTTCATTACTCACTTCAAAGTTGACGTTTATTGAACAAAAATAGACTTTAATGAGAAGCTACCAAAGTGTAATGTATCAGCAGCTGCCCTACCCCTGTCTGGAGAGCTTTTTTTGGCAATATGATTTCTAGAAGACTTATTCCTGCTTTCTTTTCTGCTCAGTTCCAGCGATACTCTCTTGTTCTTTTTTTCTTCCAACTTTTAAACAAGTTGGTGCGCCTGGTATCTTTCCTTCCCCAGGAAGAGAAGAAATGGAATGGAATAGCCCCTCCACTGAATTCTTTTTTTTTAAAGTATGTGACAAGGTATCTTGGCTTGTGGATCGAAATCAAATTTATATCTACCCATCCAAGCCATTCTCCCCCTTCCCCCACCAACTCCAGCGAGTCCCACGGGGTACTTCAGTGTATAACCAGTATAACACGGAATTGGATGTCCATTTGTGACAATCTCACCATGCTCAAGGTTGACCCATCTTTCCATCCTTCCGAGGTGGGTAAAATGAGGACCCAGATTGTTGG
Organism: Boaedon fuliginosus; assembly: GCA_027560395.1. Taxonomy (NCBI): domain Eukaryota; kingdom Metazoa; phylum Chordata; class Lepidosauria; order Squamata; family Lamprophiidae; genus Boaedon; species Boaedon fuliginosus. Next base: position 11,237 of record JANHGC010003707.1, on the reverse strand, counting down.
GGGGCAAGAGGCTGACTTTGTAAACCCCTTAGGGAGGGCTGTAAAGCACTGTAAAGCGGTATATAAGTGTAAGTGCTATCGCTACAGTGTTTGCAGTGTTTGGGATCATGATTTGCAATCTTCCTAACCAGCTTCTGACAAGCAAAGTCAATTTAGAAAGTTGTATTTGCTTAATGACTACATGATTCACTTAGTAACAGCATGATTTGCTTAATGACCACGGTAAATACGGCCATAAAATTGGGTGTGGTCACAAGACAACTCACTTAATGACTGTATCTCTTAGTGACTGAAAATTCTGGTTCAAATTGGGTTTGTAAGTCGAGGATTTATTTCCTCTCTTATCTGATCATTCCAAAGGCAGTATCTCTCCCCGCATCTACCAAAGTCTTTCCCACATACCATTACGCAAGCAGAAAGCAAGAAAAGTAGACAAGTTGGGCTTCCTGATCTTTCATGTGAATCAGTGACAAAATCTGATCTAGCTTTGAGAAGTACATTATACAATACTTTCTCTTCAGCAAAGGTCATTTTCCTTGGGTAATTGGCTATTATGAGAGTAGTGAAAGGATGTATTATTGCCATTCTGTAGACCAAGAGAAGGCAAAGAAGAAATAGATACTCACTGGTTTTGGATGGTTAAAGGAGAATGTGACGGGACTGCTCAGGACAGTGGTCTCATTATGGCCTACAAAAGCAGAGGCCACCTTGGACAGCACTTTATAGTTGGGCTTGCCAGTCTCTTGCATCAATTCTTTGGATTTTCCTATTTGTTCCCAGTCGCTTCCTTCAACATCTGCACTCGACAGGATGCACCCTAGATTCTGGTAAGAAAGGAGGCCAACAACACCGAGGCCTGAAAAGGGAAGAGTAATTCAAACATGAGGATGCAGAAGTTACTGGAATGAGACAGTCCAATGCTGGTCTACATAAGCAGGAGAAAGCAGTAAGTGAATTATCTCTGTTTAAAGTAGCAATGGAGAGAAATAGTATCTACAAATTCAGGTCAATGTGGGAAAATAATCTTTGCAAGTGGAGAATTAGGACAGCAGGGAATTTTCCCTTGGACAATCTTGGAAAGAGACTCATATAGAATGTTTTAATACTCCTCTCTCTCCATAGTCTCATTATACAATTCCAAGTTAACCATTTTTGTGGTGTTAATAATTTATTCTTATAATTTATTATTGCTCTAGATATTTGTATTCTGTATAGAGTTTAACTGTCATTTTGGGGAAATTAAAGAATATAGTATGTTCAATTGCTTATTGGAATAATGGCAAATTATAATTTATATAATATAAATTATAAATAATATTAAACAATATATCCTTTGTTTATTCACCTGACTCTATTCCTTTGTCTCTTTTGTGCCTTTTCCTTCTGTGTATATATTTTCCCTGTGTTCAATAAAAATGTATATTAAAAATTTATTGTGGTCATGTATCATTTAGTTTTAAGAAACTTATCAACACTAAAAACTGCCTGTCGTTTCTTCAAAATATAAGAATTGTCTTTCATCAGACTGAAAGCCCATCCAATTTAGTATACTGTTGATAAAAATGAATACACAGATCATTCTGGGAAACACAAGCAGAGACTATCTTTCCCTTAAATTCTCTAATCCACAACATTATTTAGAAATACTTCAGAAATTGAATGCTCTATTCTTCATTCTGTCAAATATTGTGATTTTTAAAAACTACACAAGGTCTCCACTAATAGTGGTAAGGAATTCCACGCATTAAATCAAACATTGTGTCCTGAACATTTTCCTAATTAAACTCCTTTGAGCAACCCTCTAATATAGTAAGAAAAAAATTAACAACTTTCCTCCTTGCCATTGTTTTTTTTTTCAATAAAACATGAACACGTCTTCACAATCAATTGTTTTCCAGTACTTCACTTCTCTTAATAAATGCTTAGAACGGCTGCAAAGAAAAGGCTACCAAGTTTTCCCTTCTGCTGGCCCACCCGGGTTCTTTAATCCTATTTCTCAGCCCATTCCCTTGGTGAGCCAACCTGTGACTCAGAGAAACCTATTTGTCAGCCTAAGTGATGCCGTGTAGAGCAGAAAAGGGGTGGATTCACAGGTCTATAAAGAAAAAGATGGCAAGTAGAAGGAAGGCCTGAGACAACAAGAAAGGAAACCCTCTTCAATGACCTATATCTCTGACAAGAAGTCTTCTGCAGCAGCCTGCTGAGAGCAAGTTCCACCCTCCACTGACATAGGTTTCTCAGCTAATTACTCCTAAGACAATGTGGCTCCCCAAAGAGGAGAGAATCTCTCTCCATGCCCAAAGTCTGACCCAGAAGCTTTGACCCCAAGAAGAACTTTTTCCTTATGCTGCCTTCCCTTCAGCTTTTCCAGGCTGTTACAGGGATATTGTGTTCTTCTCACACCCACACACTTTGTTGTGATGCTGCAGCTTTTTACCTTCTCCCTTCTTGCTTGCTGCTTCCCAGCTTACTTCCATCTGTGTTTCGATCAGCCACGGCTGTGCCAGATTTTGGCTTGTGTTGTCTGCTGCCCTGATTTCCATTGCCAGCTCTATTTCAAAAGGGAAAGAAGATGACAAGGTTAGGAAGGAACAGAAAAGGGCAAGTGGCAGGGTCTTTCTCTGAAGTAAAGATCACTTTCCTCCAAATAATCCAATTATTCAAGCAACAAATTTACCCAGCAAGGGTAAGAATCTACCATAAAGCAGAATGAAACAGAGGAAGGAGAGCTCATTTCATATTTCAAAATTATCCTCCTCATCCTCCTTAAATATGCTGTAGGACAGGGGTGAGGAGCCATGGGCCCTTTTATGACTCGTGGACTTCATCTCCCAGAATTCCTGAGCCAGCTGCCTCAGGAATTCTGGAAGTTGAGGTCCACAAGTCGTAAAAGAACCATGGATCCCCACCCCTGCTGTAGCATAAATCAGCCACAGTCTAATTCACCTGGAAGGCATCACATTAGGGGCGGCTAAGACACAAAGGAGGTGCCTTTGCAGTGAAGGAAGGAGAGAATTCCTGGCCAAGGCCAGCCATGAGGGAAATCTCAAATTACCCCAACTCTGTATACTAACCTGTTCCTGCTTTGGATGTGACTGTGGTGGTTCCATTGGGTAGGGCAAAAGCAAACATCCTGAGCCAGGCCTCCATCATTTGCATTATCTCAGTGGCCACCTGGTGACTCTGTTGCTTATTCTCAGTCTCCATCAAGTTCAACAGATTGTCCAGTGTGTCCAGTGTTTCCTAAAGCATGATGACATTTGTGTTTATGGGAAAAACTGGCACTCAGAGACACACTCTGGCTCACTGTTAAATCCACCGTGCATAGATAAGCACAGGAAGAGAGAATTTCAGTGGCATTTTTGAGCATGTAAGATCTAAGAAATAATCTGCCTCTTTACCAGCAACCAACCAAATATGCCGGGAGATGTCTCCATTATTATCGCATTAAAATATTCTTTTAATTAAAAGGTAATCTAGCGTGCTATAAAGCAGAGGACTGGTATCGAGCATTATTTTTGTGCCCATGAATGCCTCTGGGTCCTATCCAGAATGTACAATTTTCGGAGAAAAGAAGAAAAGTGCTTTATTGGAGGAGTGTCCTTCTACTCCCCCAAAGGACAAATGCTGAGATGGAAAAAGAGTCTTTCCCTGGTCTGTAGGGACTATGAGTGGCTAAGGCCTCCATTGGAGCCATTTGGTGGTGGTGGTGGGAGAGGTGATCCTATGGCACATATTCAAAATGCCACTATTGATGATCCCTGGGTGAGAGTATGAGCTAATGTGTTACAGCATCAGCTTTCCTCATCCAATAGTTCTTTTGGAGTTAGAACACCCACTGTTTCCAGCAAGCACAGCTGACCATGTTGTATGTGAGGATGACAGTTAGGACACAAAACTGCTAGAAAGTACTTGAGTGACAAAGCCAACGGGGGGGGGGAGCCCCCAAACAAGATTGGTGTGTCCTTCAAATTGACTTTCAAACTATAATCTCCCCATTTTTAATAGTATAGTAATAATTATTCAGCTTTTCCAAATTTCTCAGAAAACCACTCTGGATTAATTTGAGATTGAAATGAGATATTCTTCACATTAATTCCTTATTCAAAGCAGAACTGTTCAAGAGGAGATCCATTGATATCTATCTATCTATCTATCTATCTATCTATCTATCTATCTATCTATCTATCTATCTATCTATCTATCTATCTATCTGCATATGTATATGCATATGTATGTGTATGTGTGTGTGTGTATATATATAATTAATATATAATTATTATTGAGACAAATTAAATATATCAGTTGATACTTGCCAGAAAATGGCTAGGAAGGTTACAAATGGTGATCACATGACACCAGGACAGTGCAATTGTCATCCATACATGCAGTTGTTAAGTGCCCAAATTTTTCATGTGACTGAGGGTACTGATTTGCATTCTCTTGCACTACATAAACAGTCACCATAAGAACAGATCAGTGAGGTTCATCCCCCTGCATTCTTTATGAAATAGGCATTTTGGTGATATGAAAACTTCATTAACAACTGGCTGGGAACTATTTAGAAATTCACCAGTAAAGGATCTATAAACACAGCCCAGCCAGGAGTCTGTCAATAAAAAGGATGGTAATGCTGTTATACAGTGCATGTTTCTATATATTGCGGATACTCACTTGAATTGTTTTTTGCCTGTTATTTTTACTCCAACTCAAATATTTTTCCCTTGCTTTTTAGAAGTCATATAAAATAGGACATGTGACTGGAATAGCAATTTTAGTTGTTGTTCACTTTTTTAAAGGAATTCATGTATTATTCTACTCTACATTCTTTTGGGAGGCAGAAATATCTTTCTCAGTGTTAATTGCTAGTGTCACGGATTTACCTATTTGCTAACTTCTTACTTACCACTAGATTTGCATGAAGCCTTCTGTGGTTCCAGAATAAAAGTTTTGTCCACCACCCATCTATTTGATGCAGCCACCACTTTTCTTTCTCTCTCGCTCCCTCTCCCTGTCCATCTTACACATGAAGCGCACAGCTGGGATTAGTCTTAAACAGTCTCTAAACTAAATTGAACTGCCAGCATCGAGCAATCCTTGTTTGTGTTAAGGGATGGGGAAGGGACGGAGAAGGCTCAGGGAGCCTTCAGAAAGAAGAGAGGTTGGAAGGCAGGGATGCAAATGAAGAAGGCTAAGGCAGGCTCTGCAGAAATAGACTAGTGGGAAGCAGAAATCTCTCGGCTGTGGGAGAAATTAAAGGCTTGCAGAGTGCATAAAAGATGAGAACCCAATTGCTGCTTTTTTTTACATCATATCTAGATTGACAGTTCATTTATTGGAGAGTGGAGCGAAATACACACACACACACACACACATATGTGCATAAAAGAACCGTAGTTATTTGACTAGTGTGTGATAATTGGCTACCCTTTTAGATTGTGCAATCATGTGCCATACGGAAATGCCAAAGATATCAACTGCTTTAGGTCTTAATACGTGATGGATGCAGGGTAAGCAGGGCAGGGAGCTGCCTTCAAGGCATCTCCTGTCAGCTTGTCTTCTTAAATATTTTCCCAAGTTGCCTTTCCCTGTAAGCCAAGAACCAAACTGAAAACATACCCCCAAATGCTTCTTCGAATCGCTATGGCTGCTCACGTTTGGCGGTGAACTGAAGAGTTTTCCCAGCTGAGTAGTAATGTTGCAAAGGAAACTCTGCAAAGCAACACCCGGCAAACACCATTAGGGGACAAGGATGTGGGGGAGAACCATGATAAAGAAATATGAAATCAAATAAGAGCCTCTAATTCACTGTATATATACGTGCACACACGCGCACACGCACACACGCACACTACTACTACTACTACTAATACACTGGGATAGAAACTAACATTCCGAAAGCTCTATTAACCAATATATACATTTTGAGAACAAAATTCCAGGAGAATAATTTCCACAAATGCTATAATCTGCCCTTGTCTGTCTTAGTGAACAAATAAACCAGCATTAGGTATATTTAAGGCTCTCAGCAGTTTGGATTCAAGCTTGCGTGAACATGGGAGCATGACTATTGTATGACGCCTTAAAACAACAGCATCTTTTCCCAACATCACATTGAGTCCAATCCTGCAGAGATCTAATATATTTTATCCCTGTGCAACATAAATGTAGAAACCGTATACTGTATGCCATTTAATTCTGTATCCTGAAAAATCCTACTGTGTTTACTTAAAAAAACATTTATCTTCTGATCCTTAAGATTACAAGGTAAACCACAGGCAAACTCTTAGTAATTACTAGGTTGAGGCAGTTCAATGAGATAACTACAAGCAACTTTTCACTATTTGATTAACCAAGGCAAATCATGTCATTAAATTGTATTGTAATGTCAGGTGTTGTTGCTGTTTATTTCCAAAGCCATTAGACTGCTGCTCAGGAGGCAATGATTTGCCAAGTTAGAAAGCAAACTTAAGTCTGGAGATCCATGGTGGAAATACCGTTACATCCAGAGATGTGGTGGCTTAGAAAGTGAAACAGTTGCCTCTTTTCTCCTGTGCCTCTTTACACAAATTATAGTGAGAAGGAATTCAAGCCATCTCCAGTGCGAATGCCTCTTAGATCCAGCTAATGAGTGTGTCACACAGAAAGGGAATTAAAGGAATATATGTTATATAACCTCCAAGCCTAAGCCAATATGCGCTCTCACACATCATGCTGCATTTATGTGCCTCCCTCCACAAGCAGGGACTCCACAGGTGGAATAGGGATGTTGTGGGGCAGCACTTACACAATACCTTACGGTCCTTCCACCACAAGGGAAATTTAGGATTATACTACACATACCGTAAATTTAATCCTGACTTCAAGATCTAAGCATTTAGGACTCACCTGTTTATCTGAACAGTTATTCCATGAAGTTATGGGATAGTTGAATTCTGAGGATAGAACAATTTATGGGAAAATATCATTTTTTGTTTCTAAAAATCTCTTCATTTTACTTCTTTTCCTAAGCATGTTAAGTTACACTTTGTATTGACCAGATCACTTTACTCTATCTATTCTGGAAATACAGAACAGGACCAAGTCTCAGGGTACAGTGAAAAAAGATCTTGCTTTGGCCTAACAATTCAACGAAAGAGAAACTATGCATGGCATTTTTCCCACATTCAATGCTTTTTAATGCTTTGGTCCTCTTAACAGTGTCACAAGGCTATTAGTCTATTAAAAAAAAAAGAGGCTGAACAAGATTTGCCCAAAGTCACCATGCCTATCAAGGGTAGAAGCTGTCCACCAACATTTAATCCAAAAGGAATAAGAAAACGGTTGTTCTGTGTACAAAAAGCCCAAGGTTGGAACGGATGGAAAAGGCACCATTCTTTAGCTTTCTAGAGTGGTACAGCTGCACATTTGTGCATGTTTTATTTTCTGAATGTGACCCAACCTTTGGATCTTGGTCCAAAAATGTAAAAGCCTGAATACTAGGAGCAGCATAAAATATTTTTAAACACGAGACTGGGAACTGTGCAATTTGAGAAGATTTTTCTCTGATGATGACTTGCTGAGTTGCTAACTCTTGTAATCCATATCTAACCAGGACTATGCTGGAATATATTTTAAGATAGTCTAACTGCATGAAGCCTGCTCGTCCAAATCATATTGGCCCCATAGATTTTCCCATCTGAACTGCTGGGCTCTGGCAAGCAATGCTCCTAACCCCAGAACGGCCTTAATGAGCCAGAACTGAAGAGCAGAGGGGGGCTAATTGTTGCCAATCACTTAGGCTGGAAGATAAAGCTGTCAAACCAGAGTTCCAGGGGAGTGGAAACTTGTCACCCCTGCAGAGATGAGCCATCAGTGGAAGCTGTAAGAAAATAATGCGCCCAGGTAGCCTACTTAGATGTGGCCTGAACAGAAAACGATCACTCTTAACAGGTCTAGAATCAAATTGTTTTTATATGCAGGGAGCCAGTAAAACAAGCCGAGCAAGGAAAGGCCTTTCATTTATTGAGACAATCAAGGTATCTTGTTAAATTATTTTTCTCTTGCATGAATTCAATTTTATTATAATAAATGCAAACGAAATTGTAATGCTATTTTAAAGCAAACACAATTAAGTATGCAATTTTTAAAATTTTAAGACAATCACAATCTTGAAATTCAAGTTAACATGAAAGTCACTTCTCATACTGTCTGTAAAAAAAACAAGGAAAGAACAAAGCTGACAGTTGCAAAACAGAAGAAAAGAGATTTAACAAATTAGGAGGCCAACTACTTTATTAGATAAAGGTGGGGTGAAACACTAAGCCAAAGAAGATTTGAACCTTGCCTTTATAAAAAAAAGCTTCTTTTTGTTTTACCTCAATTGCTGAAATGCTTTTGATAATAGCTTCCAAGTTTCTTCAATAAATCTTATTTACTCTCAGTTCTTGGACCATCTTATGTAAGGGAACTTACCTAAGTGGTTCCAACCCTGCCTCTAGCTTATTGCCTGACAACAAACTCCTGTGTGGTCTGAGTCATTGTGGGGTTGTTCTCTCTAAAAAGGCTGCTTCTGCCCTTAATTTCTTCACTCCATATTCTCCTTTCGAATTTACCTTTGCATTTTATCTTTGTTTTATCCTCCTGAGGAGCATTGGAATATTGGAAATATCCTGGTGGGCAAAAACATGTATAACTTCCTTCAAAGTTGTTGCAGACAGCAGTTTCATCACAAACACTTCTATTACACTCATTAATATCTGTTAAAAACAAAAAAGGGATGAATATAAAACTAATGTTAGACAATATAATGCAAAAAGGACAAAGAGAAGGGAAAAAAACCCAAACAAACAAAAAAGCTCAGGTTTCTTACAAGTATTTCACCTGTGACTTATTCTATATTCTGTGGCATTCTAATCATGTTGCTGTAAACCAACATAACATGTTCACATGGATTAGGAAATGTTTTGCAATGGGAAATTGCTCAATGATCATACAAACAACGTCCGTTGTGTGTTCCAAATATTTTCCTGGTTAAAGAAGCGAAACTGTAAGCCTCAGTATGTGCAAATATTGATGAACAGATTAGAATCACAGGACACTTAATTTTGACAATTTTGTAGAGGTATTTTAAAATGTGCCATTGAAGATTTACAGGTAGTCCTCAACTTAGAACAGTTTGTGTAGTGGCCATTCAAAGTTACAACAGCACTGAAAAAAAGTGACATGACCATTTTTCACACTTACAACTGTTACAACATCCTCACATGATCAATTTTCAGACACTTGGCAACTGGCTCATATTTATGACGGCTGCAGTGACCCAGGATCCTATGATTCCCCTTTTTGTGACCTTCTGACAAGCACAGTCAAAGGGAAAAATCAGATTCACTTAACAACCAGGTTATTAACTTAACAACTTCAGTGATTTACTTGACAACTGTGGCAAGAAAGATCGTAAAAAGGGACACAACTCACGAAAGTTGCTCTTGCTTAGCAACAAATATTTTGGGCTCCATTGCAATCATAAGTCAAGGACTAACCATACTTACATATCCAGAACCTATTCATTGAGCAATGAGAGGTTTTGCAGATGATTTGGTTTTGATTTCATAAGAGCCTCTGAAAGGGACTGAGTTTTTGATGAAAAAAAATTGAAATATAGCAGATTTTAGGATTGGTAAACGAATAGGTTGGTAAAAAGTATGACTAGACAAAATCAAGACAGTGTGATAAAAAAAACTGATTTTAAAATTGAGAAAAGTGTTAAGTATTTAAGGGTTATCTTGACTAATATGAATTGTAGGTTGTTTCAAAATAACTGGTGAAGTTAGAAAAGATATATGGACGTGGGAAAACTACAAGTGTCATTTTTGGGAAGAATTTTGATGATTAAAGTGAATGTTCTACCTAGAATGTTATTTCTATCTCAGACAATACCTATCCTGAATGTACCATTTAAGTAATGACAAGAAGATAATTCTAAATTTCTTTGGCACGGCAAAACAAAAGAATATCAAATGCAAATTCATGTAGAACGCTGAAGAAAGGGAGTTTAGGACCCCCAAATTTGAAATTGTATTTTGCAGTTTCTTGTTCGGTTTAGATAAAAGACCAAGTAACTTTAAGAAATAGGAGGTTCCTGGAATTGGAAAGACAGGATTTAAGATTTGGATGGACTAGGAGAAGTTAACATCAAGATAGGAATCTTTTGAAGAGATTGACTATCATCACTGCTCTTAGTCACTGCACTGATTCTTCAAATACTATATTTAAATGCTTAGGTCAATTTTCACTTCCATAGATTTTAGCAGCATCTCTTTTTCAGCCCAAAGTTGCTTCTACTTTTCTTGTACTGAATGTAATAGCCATTTCATGCAACTTGTGTAAAAGCAATGGCTGAACCCTTCTGTGTAGCCCGTCTTCAAATATTTGCATTTGCCAAATATTTGCATTTTCCTCTTTCTTCCTTTGGGGTGAAGAGAGGCGGGGTATAAATTTAATAAATAATAAATAAAATAAAATAAATAAAAAGAGACTGCTAAGTGATGGTTAAGTTATTACTGCTGATTTGTCAAAGAAAAGTGCATTCAGGTGCCCGTGCATTTCATATTAATACATAAAATGTTTCCATACTTAGCAAGTAATGTCTTTCCTTTCTAAAAGAAGTAATTTTAAAATTAAATGTTGGCATCCTTTTCTTTTTTTTTTTCTTTAAATTCCCACAGGGTTTTAAAAACAGGCAAATAATGACGGCATTTCCCTATTTATAGTTATCAAATGCCATGAATGGGTAAACATTACCTTCTATTCATTACTTTAATCAACAAAATTCTTGGCTGTGTCAGTCAAGACAGATTTAATCAAGGAAGGCCCACTGCAAAGTTAAAATTGCATACTTAAACTGCTGAATAAATAATTTGGAGGTTTACTGTGGAATAGGCTATCATAAACCACTAAATTAAACACCTGGCTTAGTCTTGGTAATCCTATGTCTAAGTGCTGTCACTTATGTTAGAGGCTCAGTTACAGATCTATGAGTTCTCCTTGAAAACAAACAAACAAACCATGAGCTTTTATAGCCCACTAGCTGCTTACCAACTAGCTGCTTACCTGGCCTTGCTCAGGCTTCTTTAATTGGACTGCCCATCTTCCTCCCTCCCTCCCTCCCTCCCTTATCTCCCTCCCTTCTCCTCCCCTTTCTTCCTCCCTTCCTCCTCCCTCCCTCTTTTCTTCCTCCCACACTTCTATTCCCATCT
>JANHGC010003706.1:90818-102396 GCA_027560395.1 Boaedon fuliginosus | reverse complement strand
ATTCCAATCTGTTTTACCGATGTAACTATCCAATATCAATCAGTTTCTTTCATATATTAAAATACTAGACTTGTCTTTGTTTTCAAAAGACAACTGAACCATAGCCATGATGGAAAAAAATTGCAAGATTTTATTTAATGGAATTTAATAATGTTCTGAAGTACATATATTTTAATGATTATTATTAATCCAATGAGAAATATGCTGCAAGTATTTTATGAATATTAGATCAAATTTCTGTGTAACCTGTTCATAGTAGAAATGATTTTGCACAATTAATCAGTACTAGTCATGTAACAGCAGCTTATCAGGTTAATTGAATCCATTCTGTCCAACTTCTATATTTATGTATAACTACTTCAGAAATACGGATTTGGGAAACAGTGCATGCAGATTCTATACTAGCTTGGTGTTTTCTAAAGTTGAAAAAAAGCTGATATCAAAGATGTCATATTTCAGTATGTTCCAATTTGAGCATTATCTTGGAAGGTGCAAAACAGATTGTTTCTCTTCCAGATGTGTACCAAATGAATTTTCAATCCAATCATCACAAAGTTTTGTTCTATTGGCCCGTTTGTAAATACAAAGTCTTGTGAACACACATCTTAGTATAACTATTTAATCATAAAATAATGTATGAAGAATTGTAGCTTATTTTTTAAAGTAGTAAACATTTGGATAATAACGGGAAGGGTGTAAGAATGAAAAACAAGCATAATTCTGGGAATAAACAGCAGACAACAATCTTTCACACACATAGACTTTATAGGAACAAAGACTAGAGCTGAGATTACTCTATAATAGAAAGTATGGCACTACAATATTGCAGTATTGTATTTCAGCATATGTCAGTTATGAATTCTACATGTTCTTCAGAAAATCATTTGAATATTTCTTCATATCCATATCTGGTATGAATGTATTCTTTATTCCCTACATAGCCATTAAAATAAAATATAAGATTTTGGGGATACTTAACATTTTTGCTAAGTGTGCAGACATCTGAGTTATAATCAAATTCCGGATAATAATAAAATTTGGTGCAATATTAATGTTCAATTAAAACACATTTCTACTTATAGTATTTGGTCCCAAATAACTGTTGGAATGAGATACAAAAGGCCCTTGCTGTGCTTTTAATGTTAACAATAAGTAACTGAAAAGTTTAAAGCAACATATTTATTGATATCAAACTTACCAAGCAAAAGGGATATTGCCAATATAAGAAAATTGTTTTAAAATGCTATGTGATATATAGTATTTGGAAAAAAAATCTTATCAAAAATTTCTAAAAAATGAATGTTTTCATATACAATATGAGACCTAGCATTTATTTAGTATTTTCAGCTCCTCAGAACATGGGTGTCAAACCTTTTGGCTTGCCTGGGCTGCATTGAGTGTAGAGGAATTGTTTTGGGATGCATATAAAATATATAACATCGGTAAGTATATAAACATCAAATTTCCTTTATTTTAAAATATTTTTGTTACCTTGTGGGACCACATTATTAGCTGTCCAAGGCTAACAATGCAGGCCATGGATTGGACATGCCTGTTTTAGAGCCTTAGTAAATCCTTCTTGCAACAGCATTATCAAAATGCAGGTCAATATTATTCCATTATTATTGCTGGTGCAATGTAAATGAGTTCAATAAGATGACATGGAAGTTAAATATGACATTTTTCAATCATGCACCTGCTCACATCCATTGGCTCATTTCCATTTAAAAAATTGCTGTTTATTTTTAAAGATCAGTATGTTGCTGAAAGGCACTTTCTTCAATATTAATTAGGGAACACTTTTACAATCAGTCTTTTGGCTCTAGCAGTATTCAATATACTACTACTACAGAAATATTACAACACTGCAAAATACACCATTACTCAGGAAAAGCAGCAGGCTGGCATGACTTTCTCTGATAACTGAACGTTCTCTCATATTCTGTCATATGAACACAGTTTCTGAATTCTAGTGGCCCATGCTATCTTCTATGTCTCTTATTTCTGATTGTTATACTAATCTACTGTGCCAGTTCCTCTGTCTTCCTTATGGAAGTTTACTTTCACTGTTAGTTTGTGTTATAGACTCCTGTTTTATGTGGCAACTAGTTTCTTGGATATTCTAAAATGCCCTGTCTATATCTCTGGCGTTTGATATCTGTTGCCTGCTTGACACTAATGGTCATAGGAGAATAGAGAAGAAAAAAAGGAAGAGAGGTTAGAGAAGTAGAAGTAGAATATAGAACAAAATATAATTTGATGAATGTGTGTGTGTGTGTATGTCCTTTATCTCTTATTTGTGTCTGCTTGTCTATAAAATGTTCATTTACATCCTTTGTAATCTAATTTATCAAATGTTTCTTCAACTTACTTTTTAATATTCTTTTAGACAAAAGTTGTTCTCAAAAAGTGTTAACCTAGGAAAAATAATTCTCATGAGTGCTTATCAGAAGAGACATGTAGATATTACTATCTTAATGAAGAAAGAAGATGACATGATGAAATCAGGATTCTGAAAAAAAATGTTCTTAACAGAAGTTATCTAATTGCTTATTTTACCTAGCGTTAGAGCAATCTATTTCTATCTAACACCTAGTAATGAGAAATCATTATCCTGAAATCTTCTTTAATTAACATCAATCCTGATTAGTCAGAATAAATTAGGCCTTTGTCTGTTAACACAGTAGTAGATCTTCCAATGAAATAGGCTTTTAATCACACATTACCATTTGCCCAGCACACATCTATGTAATTATTACTTTACCGTCTTTCATGGATAGTGTATGGTGTCACATTTGAATTATGAACTATTCACATATCATTTCTCAGGACAAATCTGGACATGATGAGCTTTTGAATGTGAATTGCAAAAATATGTGAAAATGCAGGGAACATCATTATATCTAATTTAATTGGATACAAATTATCAAGCCTCTCCTTTTAGTAGCTGAAATATTTTATATGCAAAATAACTTTAAAAACTTCACATTTCAAATAAAAAATTGCATGACTTACTAGAAAATGGAGTTAAATAGTGCTCAGAGATGAAAGAGGAGATTTTTTTTAATAAGACATTGTTTACAAAGTGTACAATTATTATATGGTATGATACTGATACTATAGATAAGAGCAATACATTAATGGCAAGATCATACAGATATGGCTGTTACTTCTTGTTTGTTTTAGTATGACAAAAGCAGAAAAGTAGGAACGAAAATAAACACCTCTGGTGGGTTGTACATAAACAACACAAGAAAAAGAGCAAACCCTAATAATAAATTTAAATTGGTATTCTAAAGTCTCAGTAGTGCAGTGGTTAAATGCAGCACTGCAGACTATCTCTGCTGACTTCTTCAGCAGGTTATCAGATTGAATCTCACCAGGCTCAAGGTTGACTCAGCCTTCCATCCTTCTAAAGTTCGATAGAATGAGAACCCAGATTGTTTGGGGGCAATATGCTGACTCTGTAACTGCTTGGGGAATATTGTAAAGTTCTGATAAGCAGTGTATAAAATCTGAGTGCTATTGCTATCTATGTTGTAAGCTGCCCAGAGTCCTTCGGGAGTTGGACGGCATAAAAATGTAACAAACAAAGAAACAAACAAATAAATGGAATATGGATCACCCAGAAATCCCTAAGAAGCTTACATACTATCGTATGAAAACAATTCTCCAATACATTTCTGCTTAGCATTTATCAATTCTGGATAAAGCATGGTTCATTTGATGGAATAGTCCTCAGATGGTGAAGAGTGAAATATTTTCCTTTTCTTATTCATATTTTCTTACATTTCCATTTTTCTTATGGATTTAACTACTATGGAATAAAAATATGAAGCCAGATGAAACAATATATAGAGAAAGGTTCCAGGCATTTTAAAGGAGATATTTGTATAGTCCCACTTACCTTCATTTATATATATTGATGTCTGTAATATATTTTATTTTAATAAGAATCTTTATAAAACCTACTCCCCCTATGTTTATACACTAGAAAAGCATCATAATACTGAGTAGAGGGATATCTCAGATTGGTTTAAAGTTTAAAATGCCTGTTTTCCCCCTCTGTTTTCCCTCCCAATATTTTAACAATGAAATGAAATGAGAATGATTTGAATTGATATAGGTTTTTAATGTAATAATGATGAATTAAAGATGAATTTGGGAGGATTTTAACTTGCTATAATGGGAGACAGGGAAGCAGAGAAATAGATGATAAAATAGATGAATTAAAGGTGACTAATGATTTAAATAAAGTTGGAAGTTTTTAAAGAAATAACGTGGAGATGGAAATGTAACAAATAGATTTTTAAGTATGAGTAAAATGTGATTTAGAATTTTGCATAATATGGGAAATTTTGGCAAATGATTGTAGCTCAAGCCAACAACGGGCAGATAGGAAATATGTATATAAAATTTTTGTTTTGAAAACAATAAAAACTTTTTGAAAAAAAAAGAGAAAAGCATCATAATATTCATTAACTTTTTTCACATACATTGTTGTCATATATAGATATCAGTATTTCTGCAATTATTTTTTCTATATGAAGGCGTTTCAACAAATTTAGCTTTGAGTTAGCTTTGATTCATTAAGTCATTTCTACAAAGAAAAAAAGCTTTTTAAATCTTCACATTTAATCTGAAATTACTGGATAAGATTGTGTAAAATGTTAGAAAAGCTGTTGGAAACAAATGTTTTTAGTTGCTATTGAATTAAAAAATGTCACTATTTATTGTAAGGTACAAAGCTTGTATTTTAACTTAAGTTTCAGATACTGGCAATCACACTTTGCAATTTGAATTAATTTATTCCTTTCTACTATAATTGCTAATTGCTTGAGACCATGACTAGTGATTAATATTCATCGCTGTTTCACAAAATTGTATTTTGCTGCTGGTTGTGTCAGCCCCAGATCCATTTTGAGACATAATTCTGGGCTGCCACAATGGGCGATGAGCAGGCTGTGGGAAAGGGATTGTAGCGAAGGGTGTATAGCCACAAAATTCTTTCACCAGAGATCAAGGACAAGCTGCTGGCACCTGGAGGGGAGTGACTGGAATTTGGAGGCCGCCAAGACTGTAGATTGATTGGCCAATGTGACCTGGAAGTCACTGAATGGGGCAAAGTGTGAGTTTTAGTGTGGAGAGGGGGGAAATGCAGGTATTCAAATTTCGGTTTTCACCAGATGTGCCAACATGACTTCTCTAATAAATTTTTACTTTGATGGAATTTGTCTCAGAGTTTTGAATTGTCTAGAGAGTTTACTTGGAATGCTGACAGGTTGTTTTCTCCAGAATTAAGTGAATACAGGCAAAGAGGCTATCCTGTCAACTTATGAAGCTTCTCTGACCTACTCCTGAGTTGCCATAGGCAGTGGGATAGGAAATTGCACCTCCAGCTACACTGAAGAATTTACTCCTCAGTCATAACAAGATGCTTTCTGGCTGAGCAAGTCAAGGCCATCTCTGGGGATACCAGCAATGCCTGACTTCTACAACCTGCGAAATTACCTCATTGTGAAATGTGACCAGGTGACACACTTTGGGGGGACGGGGAAACATGGTCAGAGGCAAGGCGTGAAGGGGGTGAAGTCAGAGTTGGCTTCACCTAGGTACTGCTGATATGACGCTCCTAATAAAAGATTGGATTTTTATTGCCAGATAGTTTGAGAATCTTAAATGTGTTAGGGCACTGATCGGAACCCTGACATCTACATTAATAAATTGCTATCTTTTGCAAGGTCACTCCTACTCTACCAAGTAGTCTGGTTGAGTTGTGCACCTGAACTGCTTTGAATTATTTACTATAATGAGATTATATCAAATTGGTTTAAGTCAGATTGGTTTAAGGATAAAAAAGAATTTATCAAAAAGATCTAATTGAAATCGCTACTAGATTTTCATCACTTGACTCAGCTTCCTTTTCATCATTAAAAGATTTTTCTATGGTGCTACATAAATGTCTATAAAGTCTAATAGTAAGAAATCACGGAGCTTCCCAAGAACACCTCTCTATTCTTCTCTTTGAAAATACTTCAAAGTATTATACTGTCATTACAATACAGTTACTTTAAAGAAACTGGAATAACCTGATAATCAGGTGATGGGTCAACTGTAAGAATCTTCAGAGACTTAAAATACCATATGGAAACAGGAAAAATAAGGAGAAGAAAGGTCATAATGTTATATTCCTCACAAAAAGAAAATATTTTTCTTGTTAATTATTTTTTAAAATTCAGCTCTTTCTAATATTTGATTTTATTATAGTCTGATTTTGTCATGATGTACTTCTGTTTTTAATTTATTCTTGCTGAACATAATTCATTTTCTGTTAATACAGCCATTTAAATCTGAATTTGGCCAATCATCTTAAGTACCTACTGGGAAGGAAGGAAGGAAGGAAGGAAGGAAGGAAGGAAGGAAGGAAGGAAGGAAGGAAGGAAGGAAGAAAAAGAAAAACTTCCCTTGTCTGGCCTGAACTGTGTACTTTTACTTCAAACAAAGAGAACAAAGGGAATTTTGATTCTGGCTCAGAGATAGCCTCACCCTTCCAGACCTGATGTAATAAACTTGTCTATCTGTGAACCTCAAATGACACCCTCCATCCTGGACAATATATCTTTATTTCATATTAAACTCATACTTATTTCAGTAAAGTCCCTAAATGTAGACAATTCTGTGCCATGATAGCCAATGAATTAGTGGCTTGGAAGCACTCACAGCCTCATAAATAATTGCCAATTGTTTATTTCTGATTTTGTCATTTTGAAGACCAAATTGGCATAACTACTATTTGTCATATTCAGAGCATTTGACACATCATTCATATTTCTGTGATGATGGAAAATGTCCAGAAATGACATCTAAAACTAGAACAGGATGCATTTGTCAAACATCCAAACTAAAGGACTAGAGTCTTTTCATATTCTGAAAATGTCATGATAATTAAAATAGCATTTTAGAGTACAGATGAAATCTTCCAACTTTCCTTGCTAAACAGGAAATCATTTTCTTCTGTGCCAAGGTTCTAAATGCATCTTGTTCCTTATTCAATGTATTTTAAACAGATATAACTTCCAATAGTTTATACCTCATGGGCTTACATAGTTTAACTTTAATAAACAATTATATAAAATACCACTAAAAATCACATGGTATCAGGGATGGGTTTCTCCCGGTTCGCTGAAGATTTCTCTGTCACAAAGCGGGTAACCGCTTTGTGGACACTCTTCCGATTCAGCTGTCAAAAGTGCGCTGCGTGCGATTGACAGAAATCTTCATGGCATGCTGAAAATACTCTGATCCAACAGCTGTGCAGTGGCTATCTGCAGATGGCTGTTGCACAGCTGTTGGATCAGAGTATTTTCAGAATACCACAAAGATTTCTCTGTTGATCGTGCGCAGCGCGCTTTTGACAGCTGAATGGGAAGCGCATCCACAAAGCAGATAACCAGCGAACTGGGAGAAACCCATCCCTGCATGGTATGATCTATAGAAGGACCTGATATGCTTTGAGCTATTAACCTGTAATAAGAAGAATATCATATATAAAAATATATATTCCAGGATCAAACATTAGAGGACAAAAATTATTTTGTCGCTGACATAATGTTTTCTAGAACACTCATTGCAATTATATAATTACAGTGAGCAAGAAATCACTCAGAGTCCAAGTACAATTTATTATATTTTAAACTTTTTCTTCTAACTTATTGCCCACACATCTGAACAAAAACCTAAATAAAAGAATTATACATTATGTCTTTCATGTGAAATGGATTCTTACAATTTTCAGAAACCTACTTTAAATATGGCTTTCTTTAATGAGATGCTTCAATATTGCTGTCAGCATTGTAATTGGGTAGGTTTTCTAATAGTGCAGTTTAGAGAACGTTAGGTACTTAACAGCCCTTCCGATTCAGTAATATTCCTAAATGGTTTAGTTAATAACACAACTGTTATTTTAGTTATTTTGTAGTAATTTTGTTCTTTGACAATGTTCTAATTTAGAAAATATATCAGGGAAAAATCAGATATAAACAAAATACTATTGTTTCTCTATTGTTTGCATATATAATAGAATTTGATATTGCAATCTCACCAAAGCACATCACAGTTTGCTTTATGTTTTCTTATAGCCATCATGCTGTTCGCTTATCCAAAACTTTCAACTTTTAAGCACAGCATACATAACACACTCAGAGTGTGGAACATGCTGAATGGAGTTAGCCATGCATGACATTTAGAAAGCAGATAATAAATATCCTGCTGCTGAACTTTCATGAGTTGGTCATGTATGATTTAGTCTTTTAAAGATGAACTTATTCTCAAGCTGAATTTGATTTCCAGTGACTACATGGATATATCTATTTGATTTTCTTAACTTCAAGAAGTAGGTCCCATTGTCTATTTTCTTTCTTATACTTGAATGTAAACACTCACTTCTGGATATTATTGCAACCATTCCCAAATCTCATTGCTAACAACAGCAAAAAATGCAATGGGCCATGCATTTCCCCACAATCTCGACCGGGGAAAAGAGGCGGGGTATAAATCAAATAAATAAATAAAAAAAAATCTCGCAACTGTTAAATTACAATGGGTTCTATGAAGACTTGATTTGTAAATGTTTGCTTGTGATGTGTTCTATAATTCCTAGTTGCAATATAAAATAACTGATGAAAACAAAAGAATCAGAACACATTACAGAGGTTAATCGGAGCCATAAACTATTTACTATAGCATCTCTGCTCAGTTCATGTTAGATTCCTCTTTTCAGGACTGGGCAGTCACACTTCTCCTGACATTTGATGGATAGCTCAATTCCTTGGCTAGATTTGAAATACTAATTTGGCTCAGTTAAATTACAATCTTTACCGTACAGTAATGGAGCCATAAAAACTATTTGAGCGCCTATTGCCATAAGATATAAATGACTTTTGTAGTCTTGCATATTAAACATTTGGCATCTGGGTTTTCATGTTAACAGATATTTGACAGACAGGGTTTTTTGGGTGGATATGATCTAGCTCATTTCAGTGATAATGGGGTGCTGATGCAGTTTGGATACCAAACTCCATTAGCTACTTTATATTGTCATTAGCATGCCATTTTCCTTAAGTGTGTTGATACCAGGTGGTTAGATATCACCTGCCAAAATGAGGCAGTACAATGGCCTTATAGAAGTGGAGAGAGTGGCACTGGAAGTCAGTATAATCAATTATTGATTCACCACGGGCTATAATTTTTTTCTGTCTAACTATGTCCATAGTACTGACCAATGTATATATAGCATACATATTCGTTAAAGTACCCCAGAAACATGGCTTCCATAAAGCAGAAGTTTCCTTGTATGTTATTTATGATTTATCCACCAACAAACTTTCACCAATATGATTTCTTACATGAACTGCTTCTTTTTTAGTTCTATTTAAAAAGACATCTATCCACAAAAGGGTGTAACTGGAACACAACATGAAGTTGTCCTCCTACTCATGGCTGCCACATACTCTTTGAGTAGGAGTGGCCAATCCAAGAGGACCCCCAGGTTACGCACAAATAATTTAGTGTAATATACTGCAATCCCATCCAAGAATAAAAATGATAAAACTCCCACCCACAGCCATTCCATGTTGTTTCCCATCTGGCCTCCTTAGCCTTTAGGCATTACGAACGAACTTCCACAGCATCACTCATTTAACCTGATACAGAGATATATAACTGAGTATATCTATGTACTGGTGATACCTTATCCCATGGTGATAGATGATTTCACACAGTGGTTTCATGTAGATTGTTAAAAGGGAGCTAAGAGAACATTAATCTCTGTGGCAACCCACAATGCAGAGCTGCAAGTTGGACTTCTTACTCTCTATCAACACTGATATTTCTGAATGCCTGAAAAGGGCTTACATCTCATAAATTTCCACTGTGAAAATGTAAACTATTGGTAGCCAGATGAGTGCTAATATATTTGATGATAATCATGTTGATGCTACAGTGCTTTTTGTTTTGCAAAATATAAAAAATATTAACTAACCAAAGGAGACAGAGCATCAAATAAGACAATTTTTCACTCTGTTTAGCAAATATATTTAAGGAGATAATATGATTTATATGATTTACCACTTGCCCAGTTTTGTGGTTAACCAGTGTCTTCGGAAATGAAAATCTACTCAATTTGATTTTGGCAGCAGTTGTGATGATAATAATGACTGCTGGGGAAAAGATCAATTTGATTCAGTTTAGTATTTTACCTCAATGATATGGAGTAAGTTTCCCAACAGATGCCCTCCATCTGTACGGTTTAGGCCATCACTAAACTAATCTATTTTACAAGTTTTTATTTAATAGATGCTGCAAGCATAAACCAGCTACCAAAGCAAGGAATTAAGACCTAGACAATTACTTTCAAATAACATAATATACAGTAAAGTAACAACTGAAAAATAATATTATAGTTTATTTCAGAAATTATTTTGAACATAACATGTTGTATTAAAAGACTTCATTTGAAAAAAAACCCTGTGCTGTTAGGGTAGAAATAGCTCATTATTTGTTCATTTCTATATTTGTATTTTCATTTCTTTAGAAATATGATTACAGAAAACATTCTGGTGGAGAAGAAATGAAGCTGCTGATATTGTGCAGTTCTTAAGCTGCAGAACAGAGATTTTCAAATTCGACAATTTTAAGACATGAAAATTTCTACTCCCAGAATTCCCCATTCTCCACGCAAGCTAGGAAATATAGGGAGTTGAAGTCTATTTGGAAAATACTGCTCTACAGTATACCAAATTACAACTGCAGCTTGGTCTTGTGTCACAAAAGAGATATAAAGCCAAGCACTTGGTCCTACTTCTTACTGTCGAACAGCTATAGAACTAAGTGGGAACTTCTTTTGTTCTCCCCATTGGAAACTATTCTCTATAGGATTGCTATCTTTTAGTTTAGTAAAGCTTCTGTTCCTTTTCACAATGCAATATGCCAATCTCTCCTTTTGAAACAAATATCTTTTATATGTCTTGAATAAACATCTTTTCAGATGTCTTGAATAAACATCTGTTCAGGTAAATTAGGGTTCAGGATTAGATTTTTTTGAAAAACTCAAATGTTGGCAAGGAAGACTAGTATACCCAACAGGGATTTATATGTCTGTTCCAGAGAATGCATGCATCTCTATGCCTGTCCCAATGGGTATTCCAGAGAACTTGTGATCTTTTCTTGTTGTGAGGTGTATTAGCATATTGAATTCATATTTGTTTTTTCAGACCTGACTTGCAAACTATTAGCAGATGAATTCCTCATCTTCCATCAGTTCTGGGCAGAACGTGAAGAATTAGGTATTATAAATTATACTCCAAAGATCCAGAGAGTGGCAGATATATTATGGATCTATAAACACTTGTATAAAATGATTAAATGAATACAAATGGCAAAATAGTTTTCCTTAATGGTAGGAAATAAAAAGATACAAAAGAATCACCTGAGGCTATTTAAAGCCTTCCTTTCCTTTCCTTTCCTTTCCTTTCCTTTCCTTTCCTTTCCTTTCCTTTCCTTTCCTTTCCTTTCCTTTCCT
>JANHGC010003706.1:71090-84098 GCA_027560395.1 Boaedon fuliginosus | reverse complement strand
ATAAAAAGACTAAGAGTTCACTTCACTTCTGAGGCTCAAAACAAATTCCCAATCTGTCCGCCCAAGGAAGGAAAGGAAGCCTGAATGGGGGGGGGGCGGTGGGAGAAACGGGGAGGCAGAGCCCCAAAGGAGGGGACCATAGAGAGGTTCTCGGCTCACACCCACTCACTCGGGAAGGAAGGCGACGACGGTTTGGCTTGCCCGTGTCCCAGGTGAAGCGCAGGCGGGGCTTTCTGCCGCAGCATCGCTCTGGGCCATCTGCGTTCCCAGGGTCCGGCCAGGCAGCGCCATCTTACCACCTTCCCCTCCCCTCGCGGCGAGAGCAGAAGTTGCAGAACAAGTGGCACAAAGAAGCTCCACTTGGCTTTTTGGTGGCAGCAAGGCTTGACCTGACTTGCTGTAAGAGAAGTCCCTAACAACTAAATGAACTTCTTCAAATGATCTCAGGGAGCAGAAAGGAGGTGAAATTCTATTTGAGTGTTTCTTTTCTAGAACCTAGTCTTGTGCCATATAGGGATTGGGAGCAGTTTGGTTTTTCCCTAGCCTGATAGTGGCGGACACCAATGTTTTCGCCATTGAGGTGACAGAGAGCTCAGTGGTGTCCATTTATCGGATGCTAGCCGCCTTGCGCAGCACTTTCCGTTTAAACTTAATGCATTACTCAAATGGGGGAGGCCCCCTCCTCATTTGAGAAACATACTAAAAAGTGCTATGCGAGACAGCTAGCAGGATCCAGACAGAGCAGTGTGGCATTTCTCCAGCCGATAAATGGACATCACTGAGGTCTCTGTCACCTCAATGGTGAAAACATCGGTGTCCACTATTGGGCTGGAGAATAGTTGGAGGGAGAAGCAGCTTCAGGCAGTCGGTTCGCCAGTTGGGTGGGAGGAGGTTGTGACCGACCCCCCTTCCCACCCCCCTTCACCGAGGGGGTGCCCCCCGGCTGTGCTTACCTGCTCCTGAAGTGGCCAAAATGAGCAGGAGGCACAGACAGATCCATGATCCACCTGTCTCCAGGCCGAGTGGACGGCAGGCGGCGATGGGGGTGGAGACCGCACCACCAGGGCAGGAAGCAGGTGCAGGCCTAGACTCTCGGTGCTTGAAGTTTAAATAAAATGAAATGGCGCCTGTGGCCCGAAACCATCAGTGCATGTGGCGTGCGTGCACCAGACAGTCCTCAGCCCGCCAATGAGCAAGCGCGCCTTCTCAAGTTTCCTCCTTAAGTGCGAGTTGCGCAAGCACCTTAAGTTTGGCCAAGCGAGCGAGCTGGCTGCCGAGGACAGAGTGCAAGTGAGCGTGGAGGGTGGGGGCGGGGTTAGTTATGTAATTAGTACTGACTTTTTTTTTTCTGGGAGATTTACAAGAAATTATTTTTCCAGGATGGCAGCGGAAAAGAGGGGTAAAATCCGCGACTTTCCCAGCCAAACCGGGACACTTGACAGGTATGGCACCCATATAACACCTGTCCTCTGCGAGCTGCACTGGCTTCCAGTGATATTCCGGGTGCAATTTAAGGTGCTGTCAGAGCCTGCTGTGACCGGCGTGCAACAGACCAACACTTAGACACTAAATAATGGCACAAAGTGTTTACTTGCAGATACGAACCGACAATCCAAGCTATACACTGTGTCTCCCTCAAAACTAACCGCGGCTCTTACATGCAATGTACGTGTTTATATAACCACCGCCCAGCACCACCCCCAGGCACACCCAGACTTGGTCATCTTGGTCCGTCTCCTGTGTAGAACCAGGTTCTGACATGCCAGCCCTCTCACCATGTGGCCTCCTTCAGGGAGAGAGTGATACAGTATTGAGGATCAGGATACCTCATCTTTGCGTTCCCGGTTTCCCCGGGTACTGCTTATGGAATTGACGAATTAAACGAGAGGCTTTAACATCCTGCTCTTTCACCCAGGATTTGTCTGTGTCTGGCTATCCCTTCCATTTCACTAGATACTGTATAGTCCCCCTCCGTTGTCTTGAGTCTAGGATCAGTTCTATTTCGTATTCGTTCCCTATAACTGGTCCCGGTGGAACTCGGGAGGAATCTTGAGTTTCGGGTTTCACCTGTTTTAATAGGCTGCCATGAAACACTGGGTGTATCTTGCCTAATATGGGGGGTAGTTTTAGACGAACAGTGACGGGATTGATGACCTCCACTACTGGGAAGGGGCCTAGATACTTCGGTCCTAGTTTTCTGCAGGGGAGGTGTAGATTTATATATTTGGTTGATACATAGACACGGTCCCCTACCATAAAGGGATGCCCTCCTCCCCTCTTCTTATCTGCGTGTGTTTTATATTCTGCAGCTGCCTTTTGTAACGCTCTCTGTACATTAGCCCAGACTCGTGGAAACTCCCGAAGCCATTCCGTGAGATCTCCTACTTTGTTTTCAGCCTCTGATAGTTCAGGTATGGGGGTGAATTCTATCCCATTCACTATCTGGAACGGTGTGTATCCAGTGTTGATATGGAGAGAATTGTTACATGCCACCTCTGCAAATGGTAACATTTCCACCCAGTTGGTTTGCTGGTAGTCTATATAGCTACGGATGAACCATTCAAGGATTGAATTGGCTCTTTCTGCAGCCCCGTTAGTGTTTGGGTGGTAAGCTGAGCTCAGGCCCTGGGTCGATCGATTATTTTAATAAACGCTCTCCAGAACTGAGCAGTGAACTGCACCCCTCGATCTGTGATTATCTTTCTAGGAACTCCATGTATATGATATACATATTGCACAAATAGTACAGCCAACCGTCGAGCAGAGGGTATCCCCTTACAGGGAATAAAATGCACCTGTTTGGAAAAGAGATCTACTATAGTCCAAACTACATTGTACCCATTCACAGGGGGTAAATCCATGATGAAGTCCATGCCGATCACTTCCCAAGATCTCGTAGCTTCAGTTATGGGTGGTAACCAACCAATGGTTTTTGTGGTATGTGGTTTGACAGTTAAACACACTCGGCAGTTCTGTACATATTGTTCAATATTGGATCGCATGTTGGGCCACCAGAATTGTCTTTTTACTAGGTGTAAGGTTCTCACGAACCCAAAATGCCCTGCCTGTTTTATATCGTGACACCGGTAAAGTATGAGGGCTCTTTCCCCCTGTG
The DNA here is from genome assembly GCA_027560395.1 of Boaedon fuliginosus. NCBI lineage: Eukaryota > Metazoa > Chordata > Lepidosauria > Squamata > Lamprophiidae > Boaedon > Boaedon fuliginosus. Next base: position 80,983 of record JANHGC010003706.1, on the reverse strand, counting down.
GTATATACAACTTTTCCCCCTTCCAGGCTAAACCATCCCTAACCAGGAGGATTTGTGAGCAACCACCATTCATCTGTCAACAACTCCTTATGAATATTATTACTTAACTGTCCCTCAAGGGCAGCATATCTGCATTGCCCTTAATGTGGGTCTTTGTTTGGTATCAAAGCTTGAATCACCTCCTCCCGTTTGGACCTATACTGAGGCTTTCTGGACAATGCATCAGCCATAAAAGTCTTCTTACTGGGGACGTATTTCAATTGGAAATTAAACCGTCTGAAGTATTCAGCCCACCTAGCTGGTTTAGCGGATAGCCTACGGAGTTTTTGCAAGGATTCCAAGTTCCTATGGTCTGTCCAGACCTCGAATTGCTTAGCGCCCTCTACCAGGTGCCTCCAGGATGTCAGGGCCCATTTCACTGCAAAGGCCTCCATCTCCCAGATAGCCCAACCTCTTTCTGTTTCGGTTAGTTTCCGGGATGTATATGCGCAGGGCTGTAACTGCCCCGCACTATTCGTTTGCAGGAGGACCGCCCCCACTGCCACATCGCTAGCATCTGCCTGAACCACGAATCCCTTATCTGGTTCTGAGTGTTTTAGCACTGGTTCTTTAGAGAACAGGGTTTTTAACTTGTCGAACGCGGCTTGGCAGGTAGGAGTCCATGTGAGTACCGGATAGGGTTTGGGTGTACCAGCTATACGTTTCGTTTTTAGTAAATCGGTCAGTGGCAATGCTACCTGGGCAAATGATGGAATAAATTGCCTATAAAAGTTGGCAAAGCCCAGGAAACTCTGAAGTTGACGTCTTGTCATGGGTGCTTGCCAATCCAAAACAGCAGAAACCTTTTTTGGGTCCACTTCAATGCCCCCTGAAGAGATTCGGTAACCCAGATAGTCCAACAGAGTGCAATGAAATTCACATTTCGGTACCTTAACATAAAGGTGCTCTGATAACAGTTTTTTAAGTACCTTCCACACCAATTTAATGTGTTGGGGTAAATCGTCTGAATATATTAGGATGTCATCAAGGTAAACCAACACCCCTCTGTACAGGAACTCATGGAGCACCTCATTAATAAACTGCATGAATACCACAGGAACACCTTGTAATCCAAACGGCATTACCAAAAATTGATAGCTTCCCAGAGGGCAGTTGAACGTGGTCTTCCATTTGTCCTCTTCCTTCACCCGGGCTCTGTAATATGCCTCTCTGAGGTCTAATTTGGTGAAATACTTCCCTTTAGCCAGACATGCTAACAGGTCTTGCAGGAGGGGTAGAGGGTACAGAGGCTCCTCACAAACAGCATTTAACCCTCTATAGTCCACACACATTCTCAACCTTATTCTCCCTAAAGAGAATAAGTCCTTAAGTCCTTTAGGGAGGTCCTTATTCTCCCTAAAGAGCACGGGAGCGGCTATCTTTGACCACCCAGGCCGTATAAATCCCCTAGCCAAATTTTTCTCCAAATACTCCCTCATCTCTTTCATTTCTGCCAGTGTCATTGCATACATGCAGGGCTTTGGTAGAACAGCTCCGGGAACAATATCGATAGCACAGTCAGTTACCCTGTGAGGTGGCAGGATATCACATTCAGTTTCACTGAAAACCCTGCTCAAGTCCGAATATTCTATCGGTATACGGGGATCCAGTCGCCCAACCACCTCCCCTTGACGATGCTGGTTTTTAGCAGGAATCTGGTTTCCTCCACCACTAATAGGCAATCAAATCTTCTGAAAACCACCCTCCCAGGTGATAGTTGGAGTCCACTTATCCAACCAGATGAGTCCCAGAATCACCGGATCAGACATCTGGGGACCGACCACAAATCGTATTTCTTCCCAATGTTCTCCCATATCCATATGTAACACCTTCGTCATTTTTGTTGCTGGAGTGCCCCCCAACAAAGACCCATCCATTTGTTCAAATTGGATGGGTTTTGGGATCTTGACAGTACGTATGCCCAACTTCTAGATGACCCTCTCGCTAAGGATGCACCTGGTGCATCCTGTATCAATTAAAGCCGTATAATGCCCCACTTTCTTGCTCTGGATTGACCCCAACTTGATAAGGGTAAGGAATGGTGTTATTGGATCACTCACCATAGGGTCCTCTGAGACGTCTTCATCAGTGCCGTAGGTGCTAGCCGACACCACCGCGGTTGACATGCTGTCCCCCTCACTGGCCCCCTGTGACTTATCCAGAGTGGGCTTCAAACGACCCAACAACCCACCATGACGTCCTGGGTCTGTAGAAACTCTGCTAGATGTTGATGACCTGGTGGCCATGGGAGCCGTCACTGGTGCTATGGTGGGACATTGGGCCGCCCTATGGTTCAGCATGTTACAACGAAAACATCGCATCGGTGCCTGGGCTGTCTGGAACAGATTCCTCTGATTTCCAGGTGACCGAGGCCTGGGTGTTTGCTTTGGAGCTGTGGCCATTGCTGTCTAAGAGGAACATAATCGGGCCACATTCGGAAATCTTTCAAGCCCATGTCTACATCGACAGCTGCCTGGTACCAGTCTTGCAAGCGAGGCAGAAGCCCCCTATAGAAGCAAACACGGTTAACTTCCCCGTCAAGCCCACACTTGAACCGGTCCACTAACAGTTCCTCTGGCCATGTTCTGAGGTGACCTGCCAATTGTCGGAAGTCCCTGATATACTCTTTAGCTGGTTGACCCCTCTGCCGGAGCGCTATGAGGTCAGCCTCCACCTGCTTATCCCTTGAGGTGTCCACAAACTGCGCTCTTAAGGCCTCTAGGAGCATCTCTACATCCACCAGTTCCTGGGTTCACTCTGCATGAAGTGCGGCCACCCAGTCTGCTGCCTCCCCTTCCAACGCTGCTGTTATCGCTACCACCATTGACCATTGTGATGGGTAGATGTCTCCAAACTGGTCTAGGTGGTCCACCACCTGGCATAGGAAAAGGTCAACCCTATCAGGATTGCCATCAAAGGACATCTGCAGAGGGGGTGGAGCCCAAACCCACTGATAAGGTTGCCCTGGCTGCTGTGGAACCGGAGGTGTAGGGGCTGCACGTTGTTGGGACTGTTGCAGTCATGGAATCCCAACAGCTCTCCACTAATTACTACTCGAGGACCCAACTTCAGGGGCTTCTGCAGAATATCCGCCAGTGATGAGTCTCTGGGCATTGTCCGCGGCTCTTTCAATCCGATTCCACTCGGTAAGCCCGGGCTCCCGGGCTCCCCCTGCTGCCAGAACTCATAACTGCTATCCCCCATGCTTCGACAGAAGCTACCTTCTCCATATTTTTCCCGCAAGATATCAATTGTATGGGATCCCAGTGACATGGGGATCCTGTCCTCATCGTTGTAGATCCAGTGGCAGACCCGCCAATCCCTCCAGCGGGGTGACTTACGGCCTCCAGAACCCCCTATAGGCTGTTCCATTTCCCGCATGACATCTCGCCAATCCTTCAGGTGCACCACCAGCGTCTCATCCTGCACTGCCCCGTCTTGTGCCGTCCCTTCCAGTGACTACATTTCCAGCTGGCTCGCAGGCATCAGCATTCTATCCCCGTCCTCCAGAGCTACCGCCGCTACCATGTCTGCCAAATCCTCCACACTGACCCCTCCTACTGCTCCTTCCATCTTCGATAACAAGTTGCAAGGGTGGAGGTTAGTTTTCTGTCAGAGCCTGCTGTGACCGGCGCACAACAGACCAACACTTAGACACTAAATAACGACACAAAGTGTTTACTTCAGCTTCATCTTGGTCCGTCTCCTGTGTAGAACCAGGTTCTGACAGCTGAATAGGGAAAATTATCCCATCAATAAACACAGGATTAAACATCATCAAGCACAAAATTAAACTTCACCAAAAACCAGTTTTAGACCAAAACTCAAAAAAGGTATGTAAACTCATGTTTGAATGTCAATCTTTCTAGCTAGCCAAGAGTGCTGAGTGTCACTCATCTTGGTTCCTTGTCATTAAAAGCTTTCCAGCAGCTCTGCTTCATTATTCAATTATTTCTTCAAAGTGCTGATCATTGCATCCCAGCTGAAAGAACTCCAATGGGAGTATTTTCTCCCAACAGCAGTGTAACAAGCTTACAACAACCCTTCCCCTTTAAAGAAAGTTAAGCCCCAGGAAAGTAGCAGCAAAGAAAAAAAAGCAGACTCCAGAGCTCAGGTGACAGTAAGCCTGGGCATACTGCCAAGAACCTTTAGCTGTTATAAGGGTTAACTGAGAGGCAGTTTCTGTAAGCAGGACAATAAAGATTAGGCTAGAAATAACACCAAAATGTTTCCTCCCTGCCTTCCTTACAGGATTAGCCCTGTAAAGTGGAAAAAAACAAAAGGAGATTTCTTACAACAACCAGTTCTCTGAACTGCTTAGAAAGTTAACAACCGGTTCTCGCAAATTGGTGTGAACCAGTTGAATCCCACCACTGGTCCGCACTCTGAAGATTGGTCATTAGCTCTCTGAGAGTTGTTGAGGGCTAGCTTGGGATTTATCTGGACTCTCAGGGTCAACTGAATCACAGTGCAAATGGATGTGGAATCTTCTTGGGACTGCTGAAATGACTGTGTTGTAGACAGGTCATATCCCTCCCCCTCTGTTGAGAAAGGGCTGTTCAAGAAAGTCGAGTTGCCTTTTGAAAAGCACTTTTAGGACAGCCATGACCTGGATAGGTGAAAATCTCCTATTACTTCTCCTATATATACTTAGGTGTATTAAGTTACACCTAAGTTAGGTGTAACTTAGGTCATTTCAGAGCAATCTTGTTTTTTTAGGATAGAATATAATATGATCATGATTTGGTTAGAATTTAGGAAAATCTTGCCTACATTTCCAGTAGTTTGTGATGTAAAATAAGAAACCAGCAAGTATAAATCACTTTCGTTTCCTTGGCAGCTAAAGTTTTCTCAGCTCATTTACTTACTGCATGTTCTCTTCCAAATAGTAGCCTATAATGGTGCATACTATATAAGTTAATTAAAATGAATTGTGTGTCTTTACAGAATGTTTATAGTGATTAATTTTCAGTTAGCATTGCATATTTGCATAATATCTTGTCAGACATTAATTATACCAGAGTTAGCACATTACCTTCAACTTTAACAAATTGACTGTTGCCATTAATTATGTCACAAATGGAGAAGATTATACATACCTGTTATTGCACAGGTTATTTAGCAGAATACTAGTAAGGCAAATATATGGCCTAAAAGAAAGGTTTATGTCTGTATTGGGGGTATATTTAATAGTAATGTTATTACATGCAATTGTAGGGTGATGGGCAATTATTACCTCCACTAGAAATTACAGTAAAACCTAAAGATTTAAATAAAAAAATAATGTTATAAAATTTAAGATTACAAAGATGGTAATAAGATTAACATGGAAAAAACAAATAGAAAGAAATTAATTTATAATAAGGACATGGATAGTGCCCCAGGCAAAATTCTCCTATTTTCAGAGACATGAGAATGACCTATTATAGTTATAATTGTATAATTAAGATACTCAAAGTGTTCTGTCCCCACTACACATTAGTCTGTGTGCAGCTCAACGGGCAGCTAAACCTACCTATCCTCCAATAAAATGGACAATGTGGATAAATCAGAATGCTTTATTGGGAGAACAGGATATGGTGAAACTGAGGAAAATAGGGATATATACAGTGAGAATCAAATATATGATAAACAATATTAAATTACTGCTGAACATAATAATTAATAAATACAAGCAGTTTGAATCTCACCAGTGATTCTTTGTGTGTGGGATGTGGGTTTGTTCTTGGATGACCATGTACCACAGATTAAAATGGCTGCTTCATAATGCTTCTGCCTTCTCCAAATACTAAGGGAAATGGAGTCTGGCTACCCAGTGTGCCCTTGGTTTGAGACTGCAAGCTGATGGGTAAATGTGTGGAGTCAGCTTCAAACAATAGAGTTGGGCAATATTTGTCTATCTGGCCACTAGATGTGACTAGAGAGCAACAGCAGTATATGAAGTTATATGTTATGGCATGACACAGAGTGTGTGACATTTCACAGAATTAAAAAATAAGTGAGGTATTTCTTACAATGGGTTTGTGTGGGGGCGGGAATAACATTGTATTGGATTAATAAGACATTTAATCTATGTAAATATTTCAATAAATGAATAGTATTGTGCCAATCCTTTGAAGAAGTGACTAGGAATGGAGTGCATTTGAAAAAAAATCAGTGTGCATCTTTTTCAAAGCTCACAAAGTAGTGCAGCTGCTCTTACAGTGATGTCACATCTGGCAGTAGCTTCCTAAGCAACCATGTGAGTTTGGAACAAGTCACTAGTACTTTAATATTTGAAAAAAATTCTTGGGTTGCATTCCTACACATTTCAAAATTCTTCTTTTAAAATATTTGCATAGTCCTTTAAAATAATTAATAGAAGTTACTTTGTGAATATCTTTTTGAATGTCACCATGATATAGGATGCTCCAATAATGATTCATTTAAAAAGTGATGTTCTTGCTTTAGATTTCATATTAAAATAAAAAAAATTCTTTTAAAAAAATATCCAGATATTTATCTAATCAAAAGACAAGAATAGTACAGTTAGCTTCTTAAGGTATTTGGGTGAATTGCTATTTGATTTTAAAAAATATGTAAACAATACTAAAACTGTATTTTAGCAAAATATTATGTGCAAACCAGTTAAGTATACCTGTGCTCAATCTACTAGTGTTTGATTGATTATAAGAAATGTTATGCAATACATGGCCTTCTCTTGCTGGATAATACAATAAGCTTCATGACATTCACCAAGCCAATATATATTTGTATACTTAGTAAACATGTTAACATTGAGTTGATTAATATATCTTCAGTATGACATGATGATTAGATTATGTAAGCAACAAATGTTATGTGGAATTTTATGAGGACCATTTTAAAGAAAGTAATTTGTCATGCTAATTGATTAGATACAAACTTTGAAAATATTTTAAACATAACATTAATTCCATAATTAATTCCATAATGTCTTTGTTTTTTATGTCAGTGGTTGAAGAAGTATAATTAATAGAGGTTCAATGAGTGTGCCAAAATATCATATAACGTAAGGACTTAACATAACAAGTTGTTTACTACACAATAGCAATATGAAGTTAATAAATGGATTTTCCAAGAGCTAAATATGTAAAATAGTGGATCCCAAGAACTTCAGCCCCTCATTACTGATCTGGGTACAATGAATGGCAAAATATTTGGTGTGTTTCTGCCCTGTATCCCAACAGGTCCTGGAAATGGGTAAAGATGTATCAACAGCTATCTATCCTTACTTTTGCCTTGCTTTTCAGTAGATAAAAACATTTTACAACAGTTAAAAGAACTAGGAAGTTGGCATGCTTCAGCCTACTAACAACATAGGGCTGTTAGAAAGGTTTTCAAGTTGATAGGCATTTCACATATCCCAAAACATGAAACTGGATACACACTAAGTGAAAAAGAAAAAAGAAAAGAAAATTCATATCAGTGTAGATTCTTTTATTCCAAATCCATCAGGTAATTTGACAATTCAGACACTACAAATTATTCATTCTGAATAGACGCAAATTATAGACATAAATTATAGATCATAGATTGCTGCCTTGTCGTGGCGAAGGGGCTTGTATAGAGCAAAGAAGCTATGAGCTATGCTGTGCTGGGCCACCCAAGACGGACAGGTCATAGCAGAGAGCTCTTGCAAAATGTGATCCACTGGAGAAGGAAATGGCAACCCATTCCAGTATCTTTGCCATGAAAACTCCATGGACAGTACCAAAAGGCAAAAAGATATGATGCTGGAAGATGAGCCCCTCAGGTTGGAAGGTGTCAATTATACTACTGAGGAAGAGCAGAAGGCTAGAACTAGTAGCGCAAGAAAGAGTGAAGTGACTGGGCCAAAGCCGAAAGCTCAGCTGTGGATGTATCTGGTGGTGAAAGGAAAGTCCGATGCCATAAAGATCTGTACTCCATAGGAACCTGGAATGTAAAATCCATGAATCAAGGCAAGCTGGACATGGTCAAACAAGAGATGACAAGACTGAGCTTCTGATTTGCACTCCGGTGATACTGGGCACAAAATCCATGCATCTCATAGTTTTGACCCGGGTCTGCCAGCCCAAGGATTCCATCAGGAACCTAATTATCACTGGAGGGGGGGCAAAATGAAGAGGAGCTGCCAGGTGGGTAGAGGGACTCCACAAATTTCCTCCCTGCCTTGGATTCATCCTCAAAGCTGATGGTTGGTGAGAGAGCAAGCAACAGCTGCCATTAAGCCTGGAACAAGTTGCAAAAGAAAAGTGCAGGTGGAAGAGATGAAGAGCTGCACGGAGGTTGGTGATTGAGCGAATTAATACTCTAATTAGAAGCCTAACCCCCATGATATAAAGCCAAAAAAGGATTGTCCTGAAACAGTTGATTAGTGGCATTGGAACATTGCCAGGACAACCCATAATAGTCATGAACTCCTTCGAGGCTATTATTATCATTATTTCTATTGGGCCGAAAAGTGGATGGATAAGACTTTTCGGAGTATTTGATGATATTGCCAGTCAAAATTTAAACAGAACCAATAATGAATTCTTTGCCTTAATATATTAAGATATTATGAAAGTAGATTGAACTATATGCTCTGGAAATATGGCGGCAGAGGCAGAGAAGGTGAGGGACATCATTGTGGCTCCAGATGTGCCTAAAACAATGAAGGATGAGATGGAGGAAATTTGCAATTTGGGAGCCAGAATTATAGCATGGCTGGATCAAATGATTGAACGGGAAGAAGAGGAGGAGGCTTGTGGAGAGTTATCTGCATCGAGAGAGCTGGTAGAGAAGACGAAGAGTGGACAGGAGTCTGTGACAATGTAAAGACAGAGGGAGGAAAAAATGGCACCAGCCACAAGAGGAAAAGATTTCAAACCAAAAGCTACCCTACAAGAAAAAAGCTTGAAAACACCAGCAGAGGCCAGCTTAAACTGTAAAAAGAAACTGTGGACTTGCAGGAGGGAGTGACAAGAAAGCAAACAATAAAATGAAAAAGAACACCAGATAATGACCTAAGGAATCCTGGGAGGAAGAAGGAGGCATCGAAGGATATATTCACAAGGAAAAAGTGTAGAGATGAAGGCTAAGAGGCAGAGACTTAAATCAAGATAATCCGACATTGTACTATATATGAAGAATGGTTACAATCAAGGTTAAGTTTATATCTTTTTGGAAAATGAAATTCGTTGATTGGATTTTTTAATGTATCTTAAGCTATATATACTTTTTAAATTGTTCAATTCTTTTCTTTTTTTCTCTTTTACTGCTCCTTTTTAATATTTTAATAATGAAATAAAATAAGAATATATCATGAAAATGAAATAGAAAAGTATGAATAAATTATGTTTAAGATGAGTTAAAGATGAAGTTAATACTGGGGAAGCAGGGAAAGTATATTTTGAATATGATATAGTAATGTAGATGATAAATTAAAATAAGTTAATTAAATTATGATAAAAAATTTATACAACTGGATTAACAAATTTGGGGAATGTGGAATGGAATGACTGATCATCAAAAGTAAAAATAAATTAATATGATAGTGGATTAAATATACATAACATTGTAAAATTGGAAAATAATTGGAGCCAAAGTTAACAATGGGCAGACATGAAATGTATTTTTAACTTTTGTTTTGGAAAACAAGAAAACTTTTTACAAAAAGCAAAAAAAAAACAAAAACCAAGAGATGACAAGACTGAACAACAACATTTTAGGATTCAGTGAACTAAAATGGACAGGAATTGGTGCGTTTAATTCAGATGACCCTCAAGTATACTGCTGTGGGCAAGAATCCCTCAGAAGAAATGGAGTAGCCTTCATAGTCAATAAAAGAGTAGGAAAAGCAGTACTGGGAT
>JANHGC010003706.1:60457-70990 GCA_027560395.1 Boaedon fuliginosus | reverse complement strand
CCCTAAGGTAGGTATGTGTGAAATTTGGGTAAGATTGATGCAGGGATGTGGGTTTGTATACAGCACATACAAACCCACACCTCTGTTTTATATATATAGATTCCATTTTTTATCTTTTCCATTTTGTCCATTTTTTTCACCCTTAAAAAGTTCTTTCTTCTTCTTTTTTGTTCATCTTTTAATTGCTGTGCTAAGTCTTTGATTTGCTGGGCTGGTTCACATTGACTCTTTGTCTCCATGTCGCCGCTTCCTCATTCTCCAGGCTCCACTCGCCATTTTTCTGATTTTCCATATTATTTCCCATATCCTCCCATGTTATCTCAACTTCTACTTCTGTCAGTCTCTGCAGCGCAAAACAGAACGTAACAAATGCTTTCTCCAGTCTCACTTCCATTTTCAAATTGGTTACAAAGTATCTCAAATTCAGTCTCTCCAGGGTTTTTTTCTACTTGCATGTACACCCTCACAACAATCGGAAACACTCTCTCTTTCTAGTCCATTAGATTGCTCATTCCATTCAAAACCACTGCTATCCAAATTCCGGACCCCTTTCAGGATTTTTTGCTTTCTGGGGTCATTTATTAAAGCAAATTTCTCACCCACTGCAGGTTCCTGTTTGTTCCACACTGTCCTTCACCACTCTCCAGCACATATCTTAGCCTGGAATGGCTTCGGCTTCTGGCAGCTATTTACCACCACCACTTGGGGATATCTGCCCAGGAGGGGGAGATGTGGCTCCTCCCCACCTGCCAAACTGTTTAACATCTCTGCTTTAAGTCAACAGAAGTAGATATAATTATTCCTAGGAAGTTTAATATACTGTATGTGAATACATATTTAATTGTATAGCCTTTGTTGAAATACATGAATTATACTGAAAGCAATGTTGCATTTTAACAATCTAGTCTTTAATAATCTAGTATTTGAATCTAATATTTAGTATGTTTTAAAAAGAATTTATGGTACCCTTTTCTAGCTGAGAAATAAACAGGAAGAAATTAGAAGAAAAAATAAAGTAAAAATTCAGCTTTATATCCTCCACAGTTCTGCTGTTACATTGTTAAAAATAACTATATGAAGTACTATAAAGAGATAAAATCCAGAAATAAGGAATATCATCAAAAGAGAATATATATATTTCAGGGGGGAAGAACGGAATCCTTGATGCTTACTAAGCTTGGTTGTTTGCTTGCAGACATTTAATTACCTAATAATATTATCAACACACTGCAAGGAAACATCAAAACTCAGAGAGCACCAAGGACTCAACAATAAGAAATATATTAGCATTTTGTTACTTATAAAATTGTATGTCTGTTTTCATCTCTTAAATATTCAACTCATATTACATCCTAATGTTTCTACAAAAGGACCTGGTGATCTGATCCAATCTAATTTCTGGTTCTTCTCATTTTCATTCTCTGGCTGCATGCTGAAGCAGAATTACATGCATTCAACATGCTTATTATATACAGTATGGTCTGAAAGACTTCAAACAATTTAGTTATACATAGCAAGGGCTTTTATCATCTAATCTGAGCACTTTATTTTGAAAGAATGACAATTCATAGATACAGTAATCCGTTTGCAATTAAAACATTCTGTTTGAAGAGAAATAGTCGTGATAGGAACATTTGAACTTTATTGCCTGTTATTAATTATCAGTGAGTCATTCCCACAGGCAAAACTGTCTTATATGAGGAACACGTACAGCAAGGTAAAGGTTTCCCTGTCCAGTCGTATCCAACTTGGTGATACTCATCTCTGTTTCTTGGTCGAGGGACCCAGCATTGTTACAAGACAACGCCCCTTCCTGGACCAGGAGGCTCTTCTCATGGTTATTCCTGCCCTCGTCACCTCTCGTTTGGACTACTGTAATGCGCTCTATATGGGGCTGCCCATGAAGAGCACTCGGAGACTTCAACTGATTCAGAATGTGGCCGCACGAGTGGTCGAGGGTGTACCCCGGTGCACCCATATAACACTGGTCCTCTGTGAGCTGCATTGGCTTCCAGTGGTCTTCCAGGTGCAATCCAAGGTGCTAGTAACAACTTTTAAAGCCCTACACGGCTTAGGGGCAGGGTACCTTCAAGTCAAGACCACCTTCTGCTACCATATGCCTCCCAGCGCCAGTTAGATCCCACAGAGTTGGCCTGCTACAGGTCCCGTCAGCCAAACAATGTCAGCTGGCGGGCCCCTGTTCTAAGGCCTTCTCTGTGGCGGCGCTGACCCTCTGGAACCAGCTCCTGGCAGAGATCAGGACCATCCCCACCTAATTGGCTTTCCGTAAAGCCACAAAGACCTGGCTCTGTTGGAAGGCCTGGAATTAATGTGCCACCCCTTGGATGACTGTGATTGTGATTGTTGATGGTTTTTCTTTTTATCCTGTAATATTGTGTTTTACTGTTGTAAGCCGCCTTGAATTCCCCTTGATCGGAGAAATGAGGCGGGGTATAAATCTAAATAAATAAATAAATAAGACATTTTTCGTGGTCATGTGGCCACCAGCATGGTTATATAGGCACATGGGACACTGTTACCTTCCCACTGTAGTAATATCTATTGATCTACTCGCATTTGCATGATTTTGAACTGCTAGGTGGGAAAGAGCTGGGTAAGGAACAGGAGCTCACCCCGTTGAATGGTGCTTGGGTCTCGAACCAACTTTTCCGGCTGACAAATTCAGTGTCTAACTCTAAGCCGTTGATGATGATTATTACATTTTGAGCGACTGGTAACTTAATGTAAGGATCTGCTCAGTTGAAAAGCATTGGCTTTTAAGGGGATGGGATGTGACAAAAGCAGTATCTATGGCCTATTAACATAGGCAGAATAGATCTGGATGATGAATATCCTTGTTTGATTCTGGCTTTAAACACTATAACTATAATTATTTTTTCCCTGTGCCACTCCCTTTGATTTCAAAAGGGACTAATTTTGCAACTCTCCTTTTTAATTCTTTGGCAATAATCTTTGCATGTAAAATGTTAGATATTTCTAAGGGAACATCTGTCTGAAGAGTGCTGATGGATAGAACAGAGCCAGTAGATAACAATAAGGAATTAGGCCTGATGGGTTGTTGTTTTTCATGATGTTCCATAAAATGGATTATTTTAACCAACAATTATCCTTCAGATGTAATTAGAAGATTTTATGGATTGTTTGCAAGGATTTTTATTAACACTGCCACCTGCCCTCTCTTTGTACAAGCCAGGCGTTTAAAAAAATCCTACAAATATGTTTAAACCTAATTAAAGGGAAAGAAAGAATAGTATGAACCACTACAGCGGCTGGGTTAACTGTGCTGATGTCACAAGAAGAAGAAAAAAACCACAAAAATGTCAGAACCTTAAGCAAGCAGATGAATCAGCATAGGCACTAAAGGCTGAAAATCTTACAATTTGCGTCTTTGTTGGCCTGGCAATGCAAACTGGCATTATTAATCTGATGAAGGTAGACCTTGATTTAACAACCGCAATGGAGCCCCAAATTTCTGTTGCTAAGTGAGTAAGTTGTTAAGTGAATTTTGCCTCATTTTCTTATCTTTCTTGCCACAGTTGTTAAGTGAATCACTGCAGTTAAGTTAGTAACAAAGCTGTTAAGAAATTCAGTGCCATTGTAACTTTTTTCTGCATACGAAATGTGAAATCATAATTCAGGGCTGCTGAAAGAAAATTGGAGGTAGCAACATCAAAAATAAAGAGCAGGGATAGTGGGCAAATGGAGAATTACGACTGAGGGAAGAAACCATATCAAAAGACAGACTTAAATGTTCCAAGGGACAGAAATATTCAGCAGTTCCCATTTGAATAAAAATGTTTATCTACTTGTTTTCTTATTCAGTCACTGAAGACGAAAAATTATTATAGTTCCCTGCTCTACTACTCAAATTCCATTATTTACAGATCTAAAACACTTTGATTATTTGCACAACTATTATGGACTGAATAATTATGTATGCATCTTAGGATTCTTTGATAATTCCTAATGTTTATCTCTCCTTCATAGATCACTGCCTTGTTGTGGCAAAGGGGCTTGCGTAGCGCAATGAAGCTATGAGCTATGCCATGCAGGGCCACCCAAGACGGACAGGTCATAGCAATGTGATCCACTGGAGAAGGAAATGGCAACCCTCTCCAGTATCTTTGCCATGAAAACTCCATGGACAGTACCAAAAGGCGAAAAGATATGACGCTGGAAGATGAGCCCTCAGGTCGGAAGGTGTCCAATATGCTCCTGGGGAAGAGCAGAAGGCTGGTACTAGTAGTGCCAGAAAGAGTGAAGAGTGAAGCCACTGGGTCAAAGCTGAAAGGATGTTCAGCTGTGGATGTATCTGGTGGTGAAAGGAAAGTCAGATGCTGTAAAGATCTACACTCCATAGGAACCTGGAATGTAAGATCCATGAATCAAGGCAAGCTGGACATGGTCAAACACGAGATGACAAGACTGAACATCGACATCATAGGAATCAGTGAACTAAAATGGACATGAATGGGTGAATTTAATTCAGATGACCATCAGGTATACTACTGTGGGCAAGAATCCCTCAGAAGAAATGGAATAGCCATCATAGACAATAAAAGAGTAGGAAAAGCAGTACTGGGATACAATCCCCAAAATGACAGAATGGTCTCAGTTCGAATCCAAAGCAGACCATTCAACATCACAGTAGTCCCAACCACTATGCCCCAACCACTAGTGCTGAAGAGGATGAAGTTGACCAGTTCTATGAAGCTCTACAACATCTTCTAGAATTAACACCAAACAATAATGTACTTATCACCATGGAGAATTAAAATGCTAAAGTAGGAAGCCAAAAGATAACCAGAATAACAGGCAAGTTTGGCCTTGGAGCAGGACACAGGCTGGTAGAATTTTGTCAAGAGAATATGATAGTGTTCGACCCTACACTATTTCTGACAAATGACAGCCCAGACTTTTCTTAAAAGCTCCCACAACATTTTGCACCAGATACAACAGAGGTGGGATCATTAAACTTCTCACTTACCAACAGCCATCATGACCTGCAATAAGCAGGCTTCATTACAGTTGTATGTCAAGGACTATCAGTAATAGATTTTATATATTTGGTAAATGTGTTTATATTGCAATTTTCTTTTAAGGTTGGCCTGATCTGCCCTCCTTTGTGTCTAAAAATTGTTCCTAGTGATAGTTTATTTCTGAAATGAAGTTTTTAATATAGTGGATTTGCTAACAAAGAGCTTGTTCTTTGTTTAAGGAAGTAATACTTTTATTGACCATTTTTAATGTATGATTGCTCATAAGTTTTGGGGGAAATTTATGCATGACTGGTAGAAACATAGCCAAATGGAATTTATCTTCTACTTTTGAACATCTGTTCAAAACATATCAGAAAGAAAAACTTATTCCAATGATTAGTATTTAAGAAATAATATTTCTAAAATGGTTGCATAGGTTTTTTTTGGTGCGGACAAGATTCTATTTTAACCAAAGTATTCTAATATCATAAAATAAAAAATTAGTTTGTTTTGAATAAATAAATAAAAAGTTTGTTTTGAATGTAGTATAATTTTTACACAAAACTCTGAGGATTTTATAATACAATGTCATTAAGTTAAAACTATTTAAAAATCTTAATTAGAACTAACCAATGACTAGAAATGATTCACTCTGAAACCATTTGCACTGAGTGTGCTATTTAAATGCAAATTTATTTTACTTTTTTTTTTCAAAACCAGAATCTCAACTGTACTTCGATTAGTAACATGTTTAATGCAGATGCTTTTATGATTGTGACAATCTGTGAAGTTAATGGAATTATATCAAGGAGCAATTTTGCACTATATATCTCTTTCACACTGCTAAAAATAAAATCTATCTTATATTAACTAAGAAAAAAGCAATTAACCTTTCTTAGATACTGTATTTACACTACTTTATAGATGAGAATTATAATTCTCTTTAACTCTACTGCTGTGCCTTCATCACTGAGCTAGAACTTGAATTACTTGATATTGCTTATTTAGTTACAAGTGTAAATTTGGTATTTTATACAAATTAACCTTACAAAATTATCAGCCTTTGTAGTCATAGTCACTGAGTCAATTTTCAGGAGCTATTGAATGTAATTTTCAGCAAGACAAGATTTAGGTAGTTTAATATGCAAAGTATTTTGCTAGTAAGCATTTCAAGTTCCGAACTTCCTAGTGATGTTATTGTCTTCCAGATTGTAATTGAAAGGAAGGGATTGATTGGCTGATTATATGCCAACAAACCATTGTCGACTCAGCAACCACATAGTTAGATTATTCCCCCCAGGATAATTTATACCTAACCTAGTCCTTCAGCTGTTGCAACTCTGCAGTTATGGCTATGTAACTAAGTCTATTCACTTGCTGCTGGTCTTCCTGTTCTTGTTTTCCTTCTGCATTTCTCTGTGTTAGAGCCTTTTCCAAAGAGATGGATCTTTACATAATCTAAGTAGAATTTGAATCTGGTTATTTGTGCCTCAAATGAAAACTCTGTTTGTTCCATGATTCATTTGTTTGTTTTCTTGGCTGTCCATACTACCCTAGGAGTTTTCTCCAACACCAAAATTCAAAGTCATCAATGTTTTCTTCAAAGTCCAACTTTCACTTCTCTAGAGTATCACAGGTGATACTATGGCTTTCCTAATTTTGATTTTTGTAGATGTAAATTCATCATAGTATTTCAGTATCTTTTACAAGACCTTCATGGATGTTCTACCAAGTGCCAGTATATGCTGTACAGTATTTCTTGATTGTTTCTTCCTTTACAATTGCTGGTTTATCCAACAAAAATTGAAAAGAAATGATAAATAATAAAATATAAAAATCAAATTTAATTAATTTAAAAGAAAAATAAACTCAAAGAGCAGACTCAATAGGCCACTAGGTCTTTTTCTGCTGTCAGTTTTCTGTTTCTATGAGCCTAAAAAAATCTTTTCTTATTTCTTCTTGTTTTCTTGTACTCATCTCTGAATAAACTCTTCTGCTAAGTTCAGCATACTTTTACATTTCTCCCCTGTTCCTCTAGTGTTCCTTACCTACAGTGATTTTGCCAACCAAATATGTCTAGAATATCTAATGCAACTCCTCTATTAGTCCAGAAATTCATGTAGTTATCTTTGAGAATCTGAGTTAAATGAAATAAATTATGTGGACATATTAAATATTTGGAAGACAATATGGTATATCAACTATAGTGTTGTCCTAAGGTTGAATAAATTTGCATTCAATTTCTACTCTGTCAAGTAATTTGTTTCAGCTTTGATTAGCCTGCCTAATTGTTTTTCTTGTCTCAAGTTCATAGGTCTATGAATGGTAGCCTGAAGCATGTACTATATTTTGTTAAGTGATCAGGGCCAGTTGAAACACTAAGAAGGGACAAGCATTAAATAAAATGTATTAAATACAATTTTTTAAATTTATCCACTCCACTCCATTGTGTTACATTAATTCAACTGATATTTAACTTAACTACTTTTAAAATATATTAATCTCCCATCTTAAAAGGACATTGATTTCTCAGCTTAAAAGTTAATTGATTCCTTCCTACAACACATCTTTTTAAAAAATCAATTGAGAATTTAATTAAGTTGAATATTGTATATGATAATTCTCTTAGAGCAGGTTATTCAGATTTCAGATTAAACTGATTTACTCCTTCCTCCATAAAATCAAAATAAAAGCTGAATGATAGTTGAAAATGGCAAGAGGAATAGCTTCTGGGACTGTTCTCTACTGCTCAGAAACCCTGAGATAATCTAAATACATGGGTTAGAAATGGAACTTAAGAGCATTCAAAAAAGAAAAAACACAAATCACAAAATAACATTAGAATCTGTACACTGGCTGTCATAAGCAATATTTAAAGGGCAGCAGGGATGGGTATCTTCCGGTTCGCTGGTTACCCGCTTCGTGGACACGCTTCCAGATCGGCTGGAAGCGGCTGTCAAAAGCGCGCTGCATGGGATCGCGTTCAAAAACTTTGCGGTGTTCTGCAAATACTCTGATCCAACAGATCAGAGTTTTTGCAGAATACCATGAAGTTTTTGAACACGATCCTGCGTAGCGCGCTTTTGACAGCCGATCTGGAAGCGCGTCCACGAAGCGGGTAACCAGTGAACTAGGAGAAACCCATCCCTGAAGGGCAGCAAATCTTTCTTGACCTATGTATCTAATTTATTTTTTGCTTAAACTTGGACAGATTTTTATTAAAGGTATCTCTAGTGCAGCAGTCCCCAACCTTTCCAGCTTGATGCCCACTGTGCACACAAGTGGAACTACACACATGCACGCTCACCCACTGCTTGCACAGCCCAGTTCCAAATGGACCATGGCCCAGTAGTGGTCTGTGGCCCAGGGATTGGGGACCCCTGCTCTACTGGATGTAAGTTACTGATCATAATAAAGATCTTCCCCTATCTTAACTGGTAATGAAAGTTACAGTATAGTACATTGTTTACTTTATGTCAGCACACAGATTAAATGTCTTGCTATGCAGACATGAAAGAAGAAAGAAAAAGCATTTTCTTGATCAATTTACCCATTGTTGATTGATTTTTGCTAGATATCCAAGGGAAAAGTGTACTTGTAGTAAGGTATTTAGAAAACATGTTAATCATTCTTTAAACTGGAGTCCCTTGGAGAGCTTTCTTGTTTCTCGTGAAACATTACACATTTTATGAAACCATAAAATCAATACCCAAAGTATATTTTGTTCATTATTTTATTAGCTTTCCAGCCAACAAGCCAGCCAATTTAACTGCTGAGCTCTCACACTGTCCCTAATTTATGTTTACCATGGTTTATATTCAAATGTAATCCCAAATGCAGTAAACAGGTAAAATTGTAAAAGAAATATCTGGAAAATATCTCATTAGAACTGTAAACTCCCAGGAGTCATTTGGTTGTGTGAGGCAGCTATAGAAATGGAATGAATATATAAATAAATAAATAAATAAAAATTGCTCTTGACTGCTGGAGACTCTGAGATATGACTTGGTCTTAAGACCTAAGTAGCTGTAGTTACATTTCCTAAAGGCCAAAATCATTTTCAGTCAGACATAAAAAGAATCAGAGTTCAGTACCAGCTCATTTTGTTGTTGTTAGTTGTGAAGTCATGTCCAACTCATCGCGATCCCATGGACAACGTTCCTCCAGGCCTTCCTGTCCTCTACCATCCCCCAGAGTCAATTTAAGCTCGCACCAACTGGTTCAATGACTCCATTCAGCCGCCTCGTTCTCTGTCGTCCCCTTCTTCTTTTGCCCTCACTCGCTCCCAGCTCTTCTCCATTGAGTCCTTCCTTCTCATGAGGTGGCCAAAGTGTTTGAGTTTCATTTTCAGGATCTGGCCTTCAGGGTTGATCTCCTCTAGGACTGACCAGTTTGAACACCTTGCAGTCCAAGAGACTCGCAAGAGTCTTCTCCAGCACCTTAGTTCAAAAGCCTCAATTCTTTGATGTTCAGCTTTCTTTATTGTCCAACTTTCACAGCCGTACATTGCAACTGGGAAAACCATAGCCTTACTATACACACTTTTGTTGGCAGGTTGATGTCTCTGCTTTTTAGTATGCTGTCTAGATTTAGTATGCTGTCTAGATGTCAAGCTCATTTAGTTGCCAACAAATGACATCTGTAAATTTCTCAGTTATTGGATAAATAATAGGAGGCTGTTTTTAAACCCTTGGTTAGCATATGTGAATATTACTTTCTACTATCTGATTATAGAGCAGAAGAAAGCATATACCATAATTCACTTTGTTTATGAATTATAGATTGGTGGCCTAGCAGTTAAGATGCTGGGTTTATTAACCAAAAGATTGGTAGTTTGAGACCCAAATATCATGTCACAGGCTGAATTCCCATTCTTGCCCCCGCCCCTGCCAACCTAACAGTACAAAAGCATGCAAATTCAAGTAGATAAATAAATATAAATTTGTTGGGAAGGTAACAGTTTCCATGCATCTGGGCATATGGTAATGTCTGCTATAGGACCTTGGAATAATGAACAATGCTGGCTTCATCACCTAGGAAACAGAGATGAGCACCAGACCCTAAAGTCAGACACAGGAGAAATATTTACCTTTACCTTTCTATGAATTGTAGAGTTTATCTTTTCCCCAGTCCCTGGCTATTTGACACCTGTTCTTGTGTAGTCTCAGATTAAGTTGCTTCTATTATGTTCCTCAGGAACTTTAGTGCAGGTGCATTCCATATCTGGTATTTTATTAAAATAATAAAAAATTTGATATTAACCATGTGATTTTCAGAAGCGAAAAACATCATATATAAATGTTTGCTTAGTTTTAGGATTTATCCCTTATTGTGGGTAAGGCTGATATGTGGTTGTCGATACAAACTCAACCTTCTTAGAAATGCTTGGAGTACAAATATGTTCAGGCTAACCAGGGATGGGTTTCTCCCGGTTCGCTGTTACCCGCTTCGTGGACGCGCTGCCAGATCGGCTGTCAAAAGTGCGCTGCGCAGGATCGCGTTCAAAAACTTCGTGGTATTCTGCAAATACTCT
>JANHGC010003704.1:104098-116547 GCA_027560395.1 Boaedon fuliginosus | reverse complement strand
CCCCCCCAGCCAGGAGTGGCATTTGGGGGTTCTCCGAACTGGGTAGACTTTTAGCAAGAGGATCTCCAGAACCCCTTCGAACCCCCAGCAGCCCACCCCTGCAGATGTCCTAGTCAAGTAATACAGCAAAGTACTACCATAAAAACAAAACTATAAAATCATGATTGTAAAACTAAAAAGAAACAGACACTAGATGGCAGCTCTCGATATTCTGTTGTTGTTTTTTTTAAATTCTTGTCTGGACTTTTGTAGTCCAGGTCTGATACAGTAGCCACACAGAGAAGATGATTGGCTTTAAGATGATTGGTTACAGACCCAGGAGGTTGCACCACATGTCAAACTTTGTATTATTAATCTTAGTGTTTGTGGCTCTTTTTGAATTAAATGTAGCATGTGAACACAAATAGATTCATTCAAGAAGTATGTTGTATGCAGTTCTCTCCACTTGGGATAGCAGATACAACGATGCACACTATTATACGAAAAGAAAGGGGAAGGGATATTACGTTTGAAGAATACATTAAAGATGGAGTTTGTGCACATTGCCTATTTCTCATTCGTTAATTTATTTTCTTGAGGTTTTTTTTAAGCAACGAGTCTCCGATCAAGTTAGATCTAAATTGCTATTGTATTCTGAAACTTTTAAAAGACTTGTGGACTTCAACTCCCAGAATTCCCCAGCCAGCATGTGAATCACCAGGGCTGGCTGGGGAATTCTGGTAGTTGAAGTCCACAAGTTGCCAAGGTTGGACACCCCTTCTCTAAAGGCAAAATGGAGGCGAAGTTCTGATTCGCATGCGATAATAAAGTGATTTGTGTGGTTGGCTTTAGCGCGACGGTCATGTCTTAAATTCGGACTTCTTAATCGTGGCCCTCCCTCCTTCCCTTCCCTCGCTTTCTTAGGGAGCTGATCGCTCCGGTTCCGCTCGACCCGTTTTCCCGCCTCTTTCCTCGGGGCCGGGTAGTCCCGAAGATCAAAAGCAACCCAGCGATTATTCCGCGAAAGCCACGAAACCCGCTTGCTCTCCCAGCTCGGAATGGGGCTTCCCCACCCCTTTCTCAGGATTGGGCAGCTGGAGGGAGTAGACGGCGCTCCTCTCCTTCCTCCCCTTCGGCGGAGTGGGCGTCTGGCGCTAGTTCCGTGTAGAAAAGGAGGTGGCCCTGGGAAGCGTCGGGACGGCCCCCACCGTTGCCAATCGTGCCTTCCCCTCTCTAAAGGACTCGGATCGGCCACCGCTTCCTCTTCTTCTTCTTCTTCTTGTTCCTCCTCCTCCTCCCTGTCCAGCGCCAACACCACAGCCGTTTTGCCATCATGACAGACCGGTCCACCTTCGACACCAATGTGACCACTGTGACCCGGTTCGTGATGGAGGGAGGCAGGAAAGCGCGGGGCACCGGCGAGCTCACTCAGCTGCTCAACTCGCTCTGCACGGCCGTCAAAGCCATCTCCACCGCCGTGCGCAAGGCGGGCATTGCCAACCTGTAAGTTTGCACTGGCTGGCAAAGCCGACGGGCACGGCCCCGGGCGATGAATCCCCCCCCCCGCATCTTCTCCCAAGTTTCTCTTTGAGACCCGGGGTGCTGCTTGAATGGGGATGACGGGGTGGCCCCTTGAGCATTGCGGGAGACTCGAAAAGTGACAGCTTCCCAAAGGTCCCGGGGTGGTTGTAGGTTTCTCGTGAAATGCAGCAGGGATCGTCATCTCCCCCATTCAGGACAAGACAGGTGTTTGAGTAGCTGACTCTGCCAGGTGTCAGAAGGAGCCTAGAGTCTGCTAGGCTACTCAGAAGGCAGATGCTAGAAAGAGAGAAACAGGATGTTGTCCCTACTTATTTATCTGCCTGGAAAAAGACCGGGCACCTCAGCTGTCACCTTTTCTTTCTCAGCTGCTCAATTTCATCCTGCCCACTCTTCAGATGGAGTGTGTGGAGGAGCCCCACAAACAGCTACTGGAATTGCCTCATGTTCACCTTCCTTTGCTCTATGTGTCCCATGATCCTTCCTGATCTTTCTCTTCTCGAGAAAGTTGTGTTGGTGGCCCCTTCCACTGTCCAACTAGATTCTTCTCTTGGACCACCAGGGATTAGCCCCATCAAGCCCCATCATTCTTCCATACCAAGCCACCCTGAAAGGGAGAAGTGACTTAAACCAGTAAGTTCTCTTGCAGAGGGCCCAAAAGGTGATGGCATATTTTTTTTTTGAGAAATAGGTTATGCAAGCATACTTGCAGCCATCCTGCACATTTTGTGGTATGCAATATTGTGGATGATTTGATTCTGTTTTAGCTTGATGTGCGAATTCAGCAGCTATGATTTGTAAATCGGAGCTTGCTGTTACATATGTAAGTAGGAAGTCATGATTTATTCAACAAATTATTAAATAACTATGCCTTAGTACAATTTATGAATTTTTCAGGGAGCAGCTGTCTTCTTTCTTGGTTTCAGAGTGAATCTTGCTTTTAATTGCTCAACCTGCTTTTGTCTCTGGATTAATCTTGATGGATTTCATGGCCACAACATTCAGCTATATAAATCTTGTCCTCCGTATCCACCGCCAAGAGAGAGCAAGCATACGGCCAATTATACAGCTTGTATTCCTAGGATGCACTGTTTCCCACCTGATTTTCAGAGAAGGGTGTCTGCATATGATCCGTTATTACTTGTTCCCCTCTCATTTACTGTCAAGGTTTGGCTGACCAAGGGATGGGGAATATAGGTGAGGTACCCCAAAATATGACTCCAGAATCTATTCTAGAGTCCAGCATCCAAACACCCCTTCCTTAAGTCCTATTCCATCAAAATGAAAACTAAAGCAATCTAGCTGAATGACGCCTCAGAGTTTGGAACCCATTCTTCAGCTCGGCATTTCTGATGTCTCAACCAGGATTTATGTCTTTTCCTCTAATTTTCTGTAGTTTATTATTTAGCATTGAATCCAATCTTTCTTCTTTTATTTTACCAAAACTCTGTAATTCATCAATCTAATTTTTGTACTTATTAACTTACCTGGAATATCAGCTAATCTATTTTGCCCGCCTGCAATTTGAAGATGTTGTGCTAGGAATGATGAGCATTGTAGTACAAGATCTCCAGCCGACCACAAGCACCCCTTTCTCATCTGATTACTTGGTATTTTCATTGAAGAGACTGAAAGAAGAAAGGATTTCTCACTTATTTTATAAGTGCGCTTATGCCTTTTGGGTACAAAAACCAAACTGTTAAAAGTGATTTCCTGTTAATGAATCCATGTTTTGTATTCAATGTTAATAATGCTAATAACATTAGAAAATCAGTTTCTTATACATTTAACTTGTGTCATTTATTCAGATACTTTACTGCAGTAAGCCCTGTCCATTTAAATTAGGGTTGCTTACCAGGTAAATAGAAGTACGGTCACCATTTTGGCCTTGTTCTACCCTCCTTTTAGTCTAACATCATTTAGTAATTACAAAAATAAGTTCAGTTTGGTAGAAATTGTCTAACATTACATCAGAACATTAGGAAAAAGAACACTCGGTTTAGAAGGTTTTGATCAGTAGAAGGTTGAAGGTAGAACCCAAACCACCCAACTATCTTTGGGGGCAAAAGATAAGCTCACTAACAGTAATGTTGAAGCGTGTGTAAATGTCCTGCAATTGTGTTCATTGTCTTGGGAGCAAGTTGTGAAGCAAGTGCAACCATTTAACGCCACCGCCCACAGGAAGTGGCAAACTGGAGAGATGGCTGTTGCCCGCTTGATGTGCACATCTATGTGGACATACTTTGTATTTCTTAATGAAGAACTTTGCTTATGTTTGCCCTTCTTTTAGGTGCAATCAGCAAATAAGCAAAGTTGAGCCATCAGATAAGAATTGGCTACTGGGTGATCCTCTTATTGGGTAAAGTTAATATGTGATTCGGATAACATCTTGGTAGATTTTCTTACTATGACCTCTTGGAGAATAGTCCCGTATCTGCATGTGTATATGGACAGCATGATCTTATTTGGATATGAATTCATATGTGAATTTTAAATATTCTAAATCTTAGGTTTGATAAGTGTTTACAAAAAGCAGCTGAATTCGCACATCACAGTTAAGGCAGAATTTTCTATAAAACTAACAAGGAATTGTTAGCTCATTTGTACAGCAATGCTGCCTTGGAGCAAGATTGAATTCTCAACTTACAACCATTTATTTAGTGACCATTCAAAGTTACAATGGCACAGAAAAATGTGATGTATGACTGTTTTTCACACAACCATTGCAACATCATCATAGTCAGGTGATCAAAATTCAGACACTTTGGCAACTGGCATGTGTTTATGATGGTTGCAATGTCCCAAGATCTTGTGATCCCCTTTTGCAACCTTCTGACAAGCAAAGTCAATGGGGACAAGCAGATTCACTTAACAACAGCACTAATAACTTAACAACTGATTCACTTAACCATGGCAACAAATGTCATAAAATGGACCAAAGTTCACTCAACAGCTTATCAGTTGAAATTTTGGGCTCAGTTGTGGTCGTAAGTTCAGGACCAGCTGTATCACACAGCATCATTGTGTGCTTGCTGCAGCCATACAGCTAAGTTTCCCATTAAATTTAGTACTATGATGTTCTGAAAGGACCAAATGAACAACTGGTTCATCCAATGTTTGAAAGGCTTACATAATTTGGCAGCTAATAATAGCTTATTCTGTCACATTGATTTTCACCATAGAGCAAAACTTGGATCTACTTTTCTTTTTTTTAAAGAAAAAAATTGAATAACAGCCAAAACTACCTGTTCAATGATGGTGGGCTGGGGACTACCAAATATATGTCCACCTTAGCCTTTACTGCCCTTGCGCTCTCCACATTTTGGGAGATATAATTGCCTGAATTTTCAGTTACACCGTAGGATTCTTTTATGGGCAAAAAAGGGATAGATTTTACCTTTTTATAGTTATTCCCAGATAATTATAGTGAAACATATGGCTTATGGCTCCTGCAATTTTCACCAGTTTCTGAAGAAAGATATAAAAGATGTAAATGAGCAATATTGGTGGTTAGGAAAGTTGTAGATAATGTGATGCCAGATAATTGCAAGTTTTAGAATGCTCATCTGTGTAATGCTGAGCATTATTATTTTCTGGGGTATCATATCAATTGCCCTAATATATCTAGAAGGCAACAGTTGAGGAAGGTCGGTCTAAGATGTTAAAGCAAAAATTAAAAGAAGATTACATCAAAATTAATAATGTCATATCAACATTTTGAGGGTTACAAATAAAACATGAATATGGAAATATGAACATACTCAGATATACTGTATTCAGTCATCATACTGTATTCAGATATCACATTAAGCTTCAGTTTTGTGATCAGCAAAAAAAAAACAAAGAGGAAAGGTTTGTTTCCGATTTTGATTATGTCATCTAGACCTGAAAAACTTAATTATGGTTTGTCTAAAATAAATCACATTGAAACCATGTGGCCTCACATGGAATTTGGCAAACTATGTTTAACACTGCTATCCAAAAGTTTAGATGACACACTGAATTGCAATTAATGTTAGTAGGACAGAGACACTTCTGAAATGTCTGTACTGGAGGGCAGAAAACAGGGAAGTGCATAAAAGCTTGAATTTATTATGCAATTTCTGTTCAAGATAAACTAGGGTCAGTGTCATATGTGTAATGTATATGTATTACCTGCCCATTTTCATTTAGAACCCTAAGAAATTATGTAACCCTAATTCAGGGGAAAGGGAAGAGGGATTAAAACTTGTGAAGATCTATGTGAGATATTAGAATCATAATTAATTTTAAACTGCCTAAGCGCTTCATTTAACACGCACGCACACACACATATATTTTCTGATGATCTTTTTTCTTCCTTTCAGCTATGGAATTGCTGGTTCTACCAATGTGACAGGGGACCAAGTAAAGAAGTTAGATGTGCTTTCCAATGACATGGTGATCAACATGCTCAGATCATCGTTCTCCACTTGTGTCATTGTGTCAGAAGAAAACAAAGAAGCAGTCATAGTGGAAGAAGACAGACAGGTCAGTATTTCTGATAAATTCCCCAGTTGCTTTCCAGGCAGCATTGAGCAACAACTAGTTTTAAAATGGGTAAAGTTTAACCCAAAATGCTGACTTCAAAGGCCAAAGAGCAGTGCCCTCTGAAGACAAAAAAAAGGAGAAAGAATTAGAATCAATAGGTAATGACACTAAACCAGCCCTTCACTAAGCTTAAGTCACATATTGACTACAAATAATCCAATACTCAAACCTAATGGCCAATATCTGGAGGCACTAGGTTAAATTTCAGAGGGCAACCCTATGGTTCTTTCATAATGCTAATCCAAGGGCAAAAGGATTGATCAAAGAGCAGAAAGTGTTGCTGTATCACTTGAAAATGTCTCAAGGTATTATTTTAATCCAGACATGGGAAGCCATAGCTGTATTTTTCCCCCATTATTATTTTCAACCATTATGGGTCTCATTACAGCAATCAACATTTTTATGAACTTGAGTTTTTTTTGGAATAGTGGAATTTTTTGGGAATATGTGTGTTACAAAAAAAATGTCATTGAAATTCACCACTTTTCTGCAGGATTGAGAGCATGAGTTTTGAGACACTTGAAGCCACTGAAATCACAGGTGGACAGTGGGCCATAAGTTTTTATTTTATTTATTTGTTTATTTATTACATTTTTATGCCACCCAACTCCCGAAGGACTCTGGGCGGCTTACAACAGAGATAGCAATACCACTCAGATGTTATATACTGCTTATGAGAGCTTTACAACACTCCCCAAGCAGTTGCAGAGTTGGCATATTTCCCCCAAACAATCTGGGTCCTCATTCTACTGACCTTTAGAAGGATGGAAGGCTGAGTCAACCTTGAGCCTGGTGAGATTCGTTCTGACAACCTGCTGAACACGTCAGCAGAGATAGCCTGCAGTGTTGCATTTAACCACTGCGCCACTGAGGCTCCTTATGAATTTCCTTATGAAATTCACCTGAGTTGAAATTTAGCATTTACCCCCTACATGATTGCCTTTTGGAGTACAGGACATTATGAACACAAAAGAAATGAGAAATAGTTTTCCAAAGAAAGTGAAGGCATGAGATAAGAAAAGGAAATATAGATAAAAGTAGTTTCTATCAACATCAACCAGTATATTTCACTATATATTTCTATCCTTGCAAACCATTTTTTTCACCAATTCATGTAATACATTTTGTTATTTAAACTTCCCATTCTTTCTTCAGATACTCTTCCATGTTCCAGTAACCAACTTTGTTATTTCTTAATACAATTACTTTTTCTTCACATACTTGTATTAGGCTTGATCCTCATTTATTCTCTCTACGTGTCCAAGCCACCTCAATACTGGTTACTCACTTTAAAATACAACCCATATTTATTCAGGATCCACTCATAGTAACTGCTTTCTTATTTACTACATATATTTATTTATGTTTGTACCCAATTCCCAATGAATTCAACTTACTTTTGACTTACATCATGATATAGACGACTTCTCTATTAACAAATATGCAGAAACACACACTTATACAATATACATAGCAATTTTTGCTTCTTTTAAAAAACCATTCACTCCTTGCATCAGGAGACATAATAACCACTATCTTTCTACTAGCATTTCCATTTTTATCATTTTCTCCATCTATTTCTCTGTCTTTTGTTAAAAGTGTACCAAGATGTACAAATTTAGTCCATGCTTTTTTTGCCAATTATGTATAGTTTGCAATCATTCATGTATTTTCTTGATCTTTAAGACATTAACTTGCAGATGCATACTATTAAATTGACATTTGTTACAAAACTTACAGGTTTTCGACCAACAGCATATCCCCTGCAAACAACAATATATATGTATTTGTATCTCCAGTCAACAAGATCTAAAATTAAGTCAAGTATTCCTTAGACATACATACTTTATTTAATAAAAGCAACATCACACGTCCTTGACTTACTCCCTGCCCCATGCTGAACTACTTGCTTAGCATTCCATCTATTCTCATATATTTTCTTTTTTACATTCAGTAACCAATTTTTAACTCCATATTCTTGCAAAATAATCTATAATTTAAGATTGTTTAATTCATCATCCACTTTCTTTATACCAACAGATACATATAACAAACTTTCACATATTCATATCTTTCTAAGTGATTTGCAGAAGAGGAAAAATAGATTCCACAGACATAAGCATATTTATATTTCTTTGTTTCCTTTTTAAAAATAATGCCTTGAATTACTCCTCTTACTACTCGTTTCAAAATTCCCTGTTTCATAGTCTTCACCAGAGAAATATTGACTTTGGTTACCCATCATGGCTTTGATCAGGTTTTCAGATATTGCTTTGTAGCATGAGAAAAAACTGTAGACTAAGTTACAAGTCTTAGCCATACTTATTCTGCCTTTTCTAGTAATCATAAGATAAATACCAATGAGATTCGCCACAAGCCATAAGTGCAATCATAGCCCAGGGCATGGACAAGCAATTCTAAGCAAACTAAATTCTCTGACATAAATACTATTTTGCAAACCATTTTACTGTTGCCCACTCCCTGCCAACTTGGAGGTACAATCAACCAATATGCACTTAGGATACACTGAATTTGGAAAAAAAATAAGTCTCATGGATTTTCAAGGATGTTCTCCTTTAGGAATCAATATAGCTTTTATATACTGTAATATTGAAATTTTATTTGGTATATGATTGAATTCCAATGTTATTGTCAATGAAAATGATATGTCTTTAGTAAAGATTACATTAGGCTTCTTGGCCTTTCAACTAAGATAATGTCCTGTCTTTCTTTGTGTGTGTGTTTATATACTTCCAACCAACTAGTATTCCTTTCCACTAAAACAAGGTAGAAACTGCAGATTATATATTTATTTAACCAGAAAGGAAGCAAAGTAAAATGTAAGTTTAATTGACTTTAATTGACTTCATTTGTATAATAACATCATTATGCAAATAATATAAATAAATGTCATTTGCATAATTATATAAATGCCATAAATGAACATGAATGATACACATACGTAAAAATGAATGATACAGTTTTGGTCGCTAAAATGTAAATAAAAGATGTTGATATTCTAGAAAAAGTGCAGAGAAGAGCAACAAAGATGATTAGGGGCCAAGAGCTTTCTTATTGTACCAATCCCACAACGGTTAGGGTTAGGGTTAGGGTTAGGATTAGGATTAGGGAAAGAACGGTTGCTGGAATTGGATATAGTTTAATGAAAATAAGGACTAGGTGTGACATGATAGCAGTGTTACAGTATCTCAGGTGTTGCCCCAAAGATGTATTGCCCCTCAAACTATTTTGCAAAGCACCTGAAGTTAGGACAAGAGTGGATGGAAACTAATCAAGGGGAGAACCAATCTAGAACTAAGGAGAAATTTCCTGACAAAACAATTAATCAGTAGAACAACTTGTCTTCAGAAGTTGTTATGAGACTACTTTAGTTGGAATATATCCTGTTTATTATTTTTGTAAAGTTCAAAAATACAGTTATACTTTAAGAAAAAAAAGAAGTTGTTAATGCTCCAACACTGGAAGTTTTTAAGAAGAGATTGGATAACATTTTTTCTGAAATAGTATAAGGTTTACTACCTGAGCAGAGGTTGGACTAGAAGACCTCCAAGGTCCCTTCCAATTCTGTCATTTTATTCTATTCTATAAACATTTCTAAAATAAAATTAATTTAATATTATCTCTAGATTCTATGAACATTTTAGAGGGATTGTCCATTGCTAAACTGATTGATTTGTTATGTGCCATTAAATGGTTGATGACTCTTGATGACCACACATATGGATTTTCTCCATGATGAACTGTCCCTAACTTGCTTTTTCAGGTATTTCATCACTCATGTAACTGAGTCTATTAATCTTGCTGCTGGTCATCTTCTCTTTCATTCAACCCAGTTGATAAATAGCTGTCAATTAAATTGTAGTTTCAATATTCAAGAGCATTCATATGGGTTGTTGAGTAAAAACTTTAAATACAGTGACAAGAATACTGGTTGAAGCCTGAATAGGGTTGTGCAAATTTTTAAATACTGTACTTCAGCATACGAAGGAGTACATATGAAAGGCCTCTGTTTTAAGTATTGTTACAATTTTCTCCAAGCTTGTGCAGCTGCTCAAGCAACATGTTTATAGGATTTGCACACCCTCACTGAATGGTAAAAGAAACATAATAGAGTGCTTGTCAGCTTTACTTTGACTGCAAAAGACTAAATTCTCACTTAGCCATCAGATTAAACTGTTGATAGGACTGGGTTCATATACACTCCAACTTTAAAGAAGAGCTTTCTTATTGTACCAATCCCACAACTGCACCTCTCTAGCCCCATCAATATTTCACAATGCTTCCCTCTGGAATTTCTACTGTGAAAGAAGTCTAATTTGATACTATCAGTGTTCAGAGCCAGAGGCAACCACTGACAGCTTTTTAAGCAGTCTTATGCCACTGAGGATGGAAGCTAATGTGTTGGAAAGATAATGCAGTGAAGTCCATTAGGTGTTGTGATAAAATAAGTTTCTTGTACTTTCACATTTTAGACTAATGTAAAAAATTGTCCCACATTTATCAACACAGAGATTTTTCTTATAGCAGATACAAGTTTTTTTAAATCTACAAGATAAAGTATTCTTGAAAATGTAATAAAACCTAGTTACCTAGTCATAAAAATATTATTTTTTCATTATTGTACTTCATGTGTGTATGTGTATGTGTGTATTTGAATATTTCTGCACCTATCTGCATACAATTAAGGCACATGATTGGAGTCAGACAATTCATATCCTGTGTGATGCCTATGCCCCCTTTTCTTCATGTCATCTACACCCCCTTCTGCAACCTGGGAAGCCTTTCAGAACCACTTTTTAAATTTGGAGGCACCAATTTGTGGTTCAAGTTTTTCCTTATTACTTTTAAGGCAAAATAAGTATTCTTATTTTCAAATATGCTTAAATCATTTATTTATTTAAAATTGCAACATACCAAAAAAATGAAAAAAAATCTAATTTACCTCCAATTGTGACCTCGTCATATCATCAGCATGTCTCCTATATCCCTTAATATGATTTTTAGGCACAAAAGAATTCTGAGATCCATTTCTTTGAAGTCCTCATCTAATGAAGGCTAGCCATGTTGTATTGATAAATTAGGCATAAACTGTAAACTGGTCCAAGTCTTTTACCAATGTGTGCTCACATTATCTCCTGGTGATTTACAAACATATTCATGTACTTTTCCTGCTAACAGTATGGAAGTGCCATTCAGAAATGATGTTTTCATTCCCAATCTTGTCTATAATATTAGAATTGCTTGAATGATTAATTGATTGATTCAATTGCAATGCCAGATCAACTTCCTGTTAATATTTCTTCAAACTATTAACTTGATGTGTCCCTGCTTAGTCTTTTTAAGATCAGTCACATTTGGCCAAGTGCTGCATAAATTCAATAAGAAAATAATACTTAGACACATTTAGAAAATAATACTTAGACACACTGTAGGATGGCAGTAAAGTTACTAGATGAAGGCTGGAGCGACCAACATTCAAATGCCTACTTACCCCCAAAGCTAAATAGATGCCCTTGGGAAAGTGTTCACCTATCTCAATGCAGATAATATGCTCTTGAACAAATCATGTATGTTTCTTGGAATAACTAAATATTGATACCCAAACAGCCAGTGATAGGCATCTGGAAGTTTCTGTCTTTGATTGGATGAGAAATAATGATGCTAAATGCTCTTATTGCCAAAATAGAAAAGGAAACTCTGCTGAGGTTTGCATTAAACATTTCAATTGTAGTTATAGATTAATCAATGCACACCCAACTACATGTGTTAAGAAAGACAGATATTGACTCAGAACAACAATTTGCTGTCAGAACCTGTGAAAAGCCAACAAAATAGGAGAGGCTTCCTGCAAGAATATTGGTTATGCTGTCAGCATTGACAATGGTAACAAAACATGTAAATCTGCCAACCTAATAATAAAGATAAATGAGCTTTTCCTCTTGCTTCTAAAGGGACATAGATTTGATGTGTAGAAATCAGACAATGAATGTTTTATATTGCCTGTAGCCTCAGAGTTGGAAAAAATCGGAGAAGAGTTGGTAGAATTCATTACATCATTAATTACAAGGCATATACCTTGCTGAAGGCAATTCCCCTAACAGAGATGTGACAAACTATGCTTCTGAAGACACAGTTCTGAAAAGTGAACACTGTGCATGGGAGCAAATGTCAACAAATGTACATATCTGCTTTCTTTCTAAAGGAAGTTCATATTATGTTGAATCTAAATATATAAAAGAGAGGTGTTTGTATGTGCTCTATACAAATTTGCAGTTCTCCACCAATCTACCTCAAACTTGGCAGATAGGTAGCAAAGTGTAGTAAGATCAGAACTGTTGGGG
>JANHGC010003704.1:49802-63228 GCA_027560395.1 Boaedon fuliginosus | reverse complement strand
CCACAAATCCAGAACGTTTGGGGAACTCTGACGTATGGTGAAGACGCTTGCCACCCACTTAGAAGGTAACCCTAGGTAGCGGCAGATATTTATCTCCTAGGACAGGGGTCTTCAACCATGGCAACTTTAAGACTTGTGGACTTCAACTCCCAGAGTTCCTCAGCCAGCAAAGCTGGTAGTTGAAGTCCACAAATCTTAAAGTTGCCAAGGTTGGAGACCCCTGTCCTAGGGCACAAAGAAAAAAATATCTGCTCTGAACTCCATGTGGTGTCAGGAAGGACATCTGGTCAGTAAACACTCAGCTCTTATCCAATCACCCTTACCCAGAATTAAAGGATTATGGGGTCATAAAAAGGGAGGGGTTTTTTTATTTGCTGTTTTTAAAGTTGTTAGCCACCCAATATGATTTGAATAAGATAAATTCCCCCTGACTGGGGTTCCTCTTGACCGGGAAAGAGAGGCGGGGTATAAATCTAATAAAATCAATCAATCAATAAAACCAGCCTGCCAATATCCATGGTGGGGAGTGGGGGGCAATTATAGCAGCAAATTTTTTTGCCTAATGAATGTACCTTTAAAAAGGTTGTCCCTGGGCCACTTCTCTGCCATTTACTGTTTAACTTCCAGCAGAAGTTTAGCACTAAGGGAAAGGTGCCAAGATATCCTATTCAGACATGTGCTATTGTGTTTGAAAACAAAAAATAGAGCAAGGGCCAGGATACTTCCTTTTGGAATGCATTCTCAGCACATTTAACCTCATCCTCTCCCATTTCAAAATTGCCAGACTTCAGAAGTGTTCCATTTCCTGTTGTAGTCAAACCTTTGATGCTTCAGATCTTTTTACAGAAAACAATATGCTTTCTGTCACTGGCATTCATGTGTGATGTTTTTTAAGATAGTTTTGCTGATGTAGTAAACACATGGCTTGAAAAGCGTTACAAGAAATCTGGGCTCATCTTACAGTAACTCAGAGTTGCACACAATTTAGGCTGCAGTTTTCCAGCATGTGTATTCAGAAGGAAGTCCTGCTCAGTTTAGTGTGACCAATTTCTGAGTCAACAAGTTAAGGATCAGGTTGGCTTACTTCACAAGAACATAACGATCAAATTACGTACTTTATCAGCAATCAGGTCAGTGGCAAAACCTTGTTTACCAAGCCACCAGTAGCAAAAACAAAGGTAAGCTTTTAAGGGGCACAAGTATTAAGTCCAGGCCTAATCTAAGAAATCTACAGAAAAAGAGTTTGCAGGATCATTTAAGTCAATTGTCATAGATCAGTTTTTATGTAACCATTTTATATACAGTAGACCAGGGGTGTCAAACTGGATTTCTTCAAGGCTAGATCAGCATTGTAGTTCTCGGCAGGCCAGTGGGGGTGGAACGGATGCCTCCTGCAGCACTCTGCTGGTCATTTTTGGCCCTGTTTTTTGGCATTATTGGCCTGTTTTCCGGCCCATTTTTGGCTGGCAGTGCTACAAGAGGCCATACAGGATGAAAATGAGGCGCAGAGGGGCCGCACACAGGCCGTTCTAACCGCCAGAGGCACCGCAGGCCGGTCCTTTCGTATTTCCATGCTGTCCCTGTGGTCCGCATCCAGCCCACGGGCCTTGAGTTTGACACCCTTGCTGTAGACAATAAGTATACACTGAGATACCAATTCCCTCTTTAAATAAGTTGAACATATGGTTCTCCCAGTACTGGATAACTTTCACCAGCCCATCCAACTAAATCTCCTTTAGAGAAGCCTTTACTGACTTGATAATTTTCCCCGCAAATAGACATGTATAAGATTGCATTGTCAAATCTTGAAAGTGCCCCCAACCCTGAACACACTTTTATTCTTTCTGAAAACTGTTGCCATTGGAATTACTTCTTGTTCTGATCTTTCAAGTCAATCTTGACTCTTAAGACTACCTGCAGACTAGCAATGTTGTCTTGGCAATATTTTGTAAGAGATTTTGCCATGGCTAAGAGAAAGTAACTGGCTCCAAATCACCCAGCTAGCTTTTGTGTCTAAACAGGAGTAGTTTTCAGGTCTCTTAGCCACTGGTGCTGTGTTTTAAACCACAGACTAAACTGGGCTCTCTATTTAGGGATGGCAAAGTGTGTCATTATAATTATATCCATATTGCCTGTTTGCGTCCCTACCAATCTACCCATATCACCAGCAGGCAAATCTATGATGAGTGCTTTTCTACACTTGAGCAAAGAAACTCCAATACAGCTAAATATTATTGCTTGTATTTTGTTCACATTTTCCCCAATAGGATACTGCTGGTTCTATAAAACATGAGCCAAACAGAAGAGAGAATTTACTGAGATAAGGGAGAAAGGAGGAACATTTTTGCCTTCTTTTCAGGAAATGGCCTTTTGCTTGGAAAATAACATCCGATAATAAACAAATTTAACCACTCCAGAAAATGACTGTCTCAACTGACCCAAAATGAAAAAAAGAAGTTTAATGCAGAAATAAAACTCAAAGCTCATACAAAGATATTGAAATGTTCAGTATTTATTTCCGTGTGCTGTAACACTTTGTGCAAGTTGCAGTTTAAAAAAATAAAATAGCTGACTGCAAGCTATCAATATTACAAGCTGGGGCTCATAAGCAACATTTACATTGAAAGTTTAAAAAAAGAAGGCTCTTGCCATCAAGTAAACATCAGAAAATTTCAAGGTAAAAATAAAAAATAAAATCACAACTTGGTTCTCAGAAGAAACTGATACAATCTAAATATATTAGAAAACATGTGCAATTGTCAGTTCAAAATCTTTTCGGTGCCAGAATACTTCGGTGGCTCCAGAATGTGCCAAGAGAGATCAACAAGCTGGAGACCTTATTCCAGTGGTTCAATCTTTCTGTCAATCCAAGATAGCTCTGGTAGTCCCAGATGACACCTTTCTTTGCACAATTATACCAAGGGGTAACTAGCTGCTGTAGCTATTCCACAGTGGTTGTTTCGGTCTTTAGCCATGTATATATAGCCTTGGTTTCCCCATTTTTCACTCCAGCTGAAAAGAACAAGGTAAGAGTATAATGTAATGTAGTATGTGTACGTAACACAGAAAGTTACCATGCAGTACTGTAACCTACACATTCAACGTACCACCCTTTTAAAGGATAGTTAGCAAAATTTCCTGACCAATCTATACACTCACGCTTTTCATTTGTTTTGCTAACACATATATCTTGTGCCTCTCCTTCAGAAGTTCAAGGAAGCATACATAACATTATTATTATTATTTATTAAATTTATACCCCGCCTCTCTTCTCCAGTCAAGGGGAACTCGAAGCGGCTCAATCCCATGGATTCAATTCCCATGGATTGAAAACCCAGGTCTCCCCAGGACCAGGTCAGCACTATAACTACCATACTATACCTCTTTATGGATTTTAGTCATTTAAAAAGAAGATAACAACGAAAATCGAATGTAGTTCATAACTCAGATGACTGAATTCACCCATAAAGCCAAATCAGTTGATTTAGTTCACACACAAAATAGTTGTGAAATGACTTGGCTGAACAATATAAATAAACTATATTTTTAGTATGATCAATCATCATTGAAAAGCAGTCATTAGCCTATTGAGATTTTTTAAAGCTAATGTTATTGATTATATTGTTAATTACCAGATCTTTACAACTATTTACATTAAGACATAAATGGACCTACAATTTCCATCAGATCTAACAAGCAGGACCCGTAATGGGAGAGCTGGAGGGCACCAACTTGAAATGCACCTTCAGACTTAACTTTTTCAGGATTCTACAATTGGTTGGAATGAAGGGAAAGGTAGTCCTCGTTTAATGACCAATTGTTCAGCAGCCTTTTGAAGTTACAACACTGACTGAGACTTACAGCCAGTCCTCAAAAATGTGGCCATCAGTTTTCTCATGGCGATAGGATCGCAGTTTGGTGCTTGGAAACTTACATCTACAATGTAATTTACAATGGCTGCAGCATTTCATAGTTACATGATTATCAATTGTAATTTTCACTACTGGCTTCCAACAAGCAGAGACAATTGGGAAGCTGGCAGGAAGTCACAGTCATGTGGTGTTGTGCTTAACAACCACATGCAATGACCACAACTCCTGTCCTAATCAATGTGGCCATGTCACTTAGCAACAAATTTCCCGAATACGGTTAACCGAGGACTACTTATGTTTAATATCTCGCATACCTTACTGCTAGTAAGCCCCGCATTTGAAAGAGGGAATACAGAGAAAATTTACGGTGGGGAAACACCTCCTAAGTATTTTAAGCATACCTGTTCTTAACTATCCAATACTTCTTCCTGTTATCGTCATCTCTACCTTCATAGCCATAGCCAACAACAAGAACACCATGATCCAGTTCTTCACTATTGCATTGTGGTTCATAGTAAACACCTAGAATTAGAACAGTTCGTTAGCTTCCAAAAATCAACTTCTCTAGAAATTGGGTTCATACTAGCCATTATGACTTAGCTTGATATACCTACTCCCATGAAGTGTCTGGACCAAGGCTGATAAGCTATATGTCCTAGCAGGCTATCTTGTAGTCCAATCATCAAACAATATGTTCAATAATAAAGGCTGGCAAGTTTTGAGTTTTAGACAAGTATTTCTTCTAGTGAGCTATGCTTTTTCCAATTTATATGGTGTTCAACTTTGCTTGCTGAAAATAATGAATAATGCCCAAACTAAATGATGCCAGAGGAAGAAATAGCAACAAAACTTCAAAATCCATAGATCATCTAACAAAGTATCCCTCCTCAATACTGGAGAACAGAGTGAGTAATGGAAAAAATAACACCAGACACAAATAGCTTTTAGTAAGAAATCCAAACCAAGTTGAATGGATTCCTCAATTGTCACTGTCAAAGAAACTGAGTGGTGGTGATGCTTTTTCATTAAGAAAAAAAGCAAACGGAAAATATTTTGAATTCATGGACATGCTGGTACTATTCCTAACATAATTAGCAATTCTTCACAGTAGTTACAAGGAGTACAATACTCTGTATAGTTGCACATGAACCATTCTGCACAAAGAATGGCTAGTTTTAGATAATTCATGCTGAATTGAGGCATGCATGGTGTGTATGTGTGTATTTTGCTCTATATCAAATAAATTAGGGGCTATTACAACACTCTGGAACCTCAGTTATTCCCTATTTCACGCATACCCACAACACTTTATCCCAGTTTCCCAAACCTGACCCACAAGTAACAGTGACAATAATAGTTGTGATGGATGGGAATTTTAACCAGTCCATCTTGGGGATAGTAGAGTAATAAATTCATTCAAAAGCCTATGTTTTCACAAATCCTCACCAGATTCATAGAACTGGAAAGAGCTGTGGCTTGCATCAATAGCCACAGAGACTGGTCCTACTGCAGCCACTGCCTTCATCAGAGCTCTTTCCCGTCCTTCAGGGATGTCCACAAAACCAGTATCATTAGCAGAGTTGTATTCAGGCTTATACAAGCAATCTTCATCATCCTTAGAAGAAAAAATAAGTGCAGAGGTTAAGAGCTAAGCTCTATTTTCAAGGTGTTAGCTAGTTCTGCTATAAAACAGAGGTACAAAAAATATCTACTTCATACACCCAGAAGAAAAGTTATAGAAATTACAAACATTGCAATTTTTGAAGCTTTTTCACCTATAGAAGGTAAGAATACAATAGATTAGGGTAACTAAGGATCAACTTTTGCTTTTGGCTCAACATGGAACAATTGTAAAAATGAGCTGGTTCCCCCCTCCTGCCCCATCCCCACCATGTGAATGGTTGTGAGGGCGTGAATCAAAGATTGAAAGGAGTAAAAGAAGATTCTGGCTTTTCTTACCCTGAATGCAAGGATTTCAATTTGGCTAGCCTCTTTTAAACATGTAAAGAACAGAAAGGTGCAAAATGGTAGTTGAGATAGCAGCTGAAGGACAGTTAGCAATTATGGCTGAATATGGTTGGCTTTAGGACATGCCTTATGTCTTTTGGCTGCCCGTGATTAATATTAAGCCTTTTGAAACTACCAATCTCTGGGCTGTGTAAGTAAGAAAAGGCAATGAGCCCTAAAACAAGGTAAAACTACTATCTTTCTTCATCTGCAGATATTAATATCCTACTATCACACAATGATATGGAGCCTCGTTTCTTTCTGGTCATTCTCATACTGCATGCAATGTAAATACGAAATACAGTAAAACTAAGAAAAGACTACAGGAAATATACATATAAATTAGCTCATCTATAAATATAGCCCTGTCTTAATTTCCCATTATGCATTTGAAATAGCCGGAAAGATTTTGCGGTAGTTATTTTGTTTGCATGAACAAAATGAATTGATTGTATCACAACATAAACTTCCTGGAACAATCCAATTTACCAGACGTTCTGTTTTCAAACAAAATAGAAAAAGATGTTCTATGGTCAAGCTAAAGGAATTACTACTGTATTTTCAGTCATTCTGATATGATAATTGTTTCCAATCTGCCTTTGTGTGGATGACTAGAAGAGAATCAATGGGTTCTACCAACTAAGTTACGTGATGACTTATGTATAAACCAGTTAAAAAATTGTGGGAGCTTAGCAGTCTCTAAAGTCATATAACCATTACACATATAAAATTATTACATATTTTAGATTTTTTTAAATCCCATCTTTATTACTTTATAAGTAACTTACTGTAATATGACAATTCGCTCTCCTATTCTCCCCATAACAACACTGTGAGGAGAAGGGAGTTGGGCTGAGAGTGAATTACTGCCCCAAAGTCACCCAGCCAGCTTTCATGGCTAAGGTGGGATTACCTCAAGAGTTGTAGTGGCGCAGTCGTAGAATGCAGTATTGCAGGGTGACTCTACTCACTGCCAGCTGTTCATTTCTGATCAGCTAAGGTTGGCTCAACCTTCCATTCTTCTGAGATTGATAAAATGAATACCCAGATTCTGTAAACTGCTTAGAGAAGGCTGCGAAGCACTATGAAGAGGTATATGCCTAAATTCTATTGCTATCTGCTAGAATACCATCCTCAGAAGTGGAGGGCAATAATTAAGAAGGCTCTCTGAAATAGCATTCCTTGAATGTAAGGATCTTTTGTCATTAATTTGGGAATTATATACTCAGGTCAAATAAATCTGACAGGTGAGAATTTGACTAAAACAACCCAATTAGAATTCACAAGTCAAGATGAACAGATATAATCCTGGTTTTGAAAGCTTCGTTTTGCTGGTCAGTGACCTAAATAAAGGGACATGACTTGATTCAAAGTGACTTTTTACCTTTCCAATGTATGGATACGATTCCTCGGAGTCAATGCCATTGTTATCCTTGATGTACTGGAAAGCCTGGTCCATGAGTCCTCCATTACAGCCCTGGTTTCCTTCTGGCCCAGAACAGTCAACCAGATTTTGTTCACTCAAAGAAACCAGCTTGCCAGTTTTGCGGAAGTGCTGTCCTTCAAGAGCACCAGTTGCACTGAATGCCCAGCAAGATCCACACTGACCCTGAGGTGAAATGGAACATGATTTTTTTATTAAATATTTGTGATGTACTTTACTGCAACTTGTTGCTTCATCAAAAAGTTGTTTCCTAGTTCTTGTTCTCTCAGTTCAGATTGAGCTTTGCCTTCTTATCTCTGCAATAGCTCCCAAATGTTGCTTCCATTATTTGTCCTTATCAATTAATCTTTAGTGCATGCAATTATTAAATCTCTTGAACTCCCATCTACTATCTGTTTTCTATAAAGGTGGATTCACACCACATTCTGGGTTTCTGTATGGCTTAGTCTATTAGAAAGCCAACCAGCAGAAGCTTATGTTTCATGCATGGTGCCAAACCAGGAATTGGGTAATTAAACTTAAGAGTTTTGTGTGTTTCCAGCCTTAGCTTTGATCACAGAATCTACACAAAGACCAGTGTCAGCTTTTTAAGTAACAGAATTATAAAAGTGCATATTCAGCAAATTAGCTAGCAGATTTTCACAGTCCATGTTTTTATTTCCTGCCAACACAGAGCAGTACAGGAGAAAAAAACACTACCATGCTCTCTATTCTCAGAGGCAAGACTGAATGAACAAACACTTCAATGGTTCTTATTTCAGAAAGGGTGGAAAACCCTCCAGGTGCTACAACTCACGAACTGTTAACATCCTTGTGAAGTACATATTACTCTGGGATCTTGGCAAAAGCAACTTGACTTTTAACTAACACTGCTGAAAAGCATTTGGCTTAGTTTTTGCTGGCTCAGGCCGATGATCTGCCTAAATAACTTTTTTTTGTCTTCACCGTCCTATTCCAGATGACTTCAGGAAGCTTATCAACATAGGTGGGACTGTGAAAGGCCTCTTCCATTGTTGCACCCAAACAGTTTGCATTTTAGATACACTGCCTATGATTCAGGAGGTATTTATTACACAGCTATCATGGCTAAAAGTCACTGAAAGCTTGAATTTCCATATATTTGACAAGTCTACTTTTAAAATTGATAAAGCACGAATGGACATTACCATAAGCAATTCTACAGAACTCTGTATTGTTCAAATACTTCTTTGTATCATATCCCAATGTGAAAAAGGAAAAAAGATTTCTGTGTCCGAGTTGCCTATATTATTCATTATACCTCTGAACCGTCTCCTCTTTATCATAATACACTTTCAATTGCTATATATTGTCTTTTAGAACTGGTCCAATTCCTTATTTCAATTACGTTTTTCTCCCTATTCTTCTAGATGTAGAACATCTGTTCAGAATAATATTTCCAAGGATTATTATACATTTTACTCTAATTACCTTAAGGCAATTAAAATAAGGAAGGCACATACCTGATCCTTTACTGGTGTTACGTAGCCCTTCTGTCTCCAGTCAACTGATTTCGGAACCTCCAAGTAGTTTGGCTCAAGAAA
Source organism: Boaedon fuliginosus (assembly GCA_027560395.1). Classification (NCBI taxonomy): domain Eukaryota; kingdom Metazoa; phylum Chordata; class Lepidosauria; order Squamata; family Lamprophiidae; genus Boaedon; species Boaedon fuliginosus. Next base: position 54,343 of record JANHGC010003704.1, on the reverse strand, counting down.
TTGTGATCCTTTATATTTCTTTTGAGATTGAGATTGTTTAAAGCCATTCATCACTTGCCTAAATTCTTCATTAGTCTGTAGAAAGGAGATTCATCAGGGTAACATGCAAGCAATTACTCAAGAAAAAAAAAGCAGCGTTGGAATTTTGCCCATCCATACCATGTCTCCGAAATGATTCATTCCTAGTGTGTAACTGTGTTTGCCTAGACTGTGGTCCAGGTTGTGCAATTCAATCATTTTCAGATTCTTCTCCCAGATCATCCTCCTCCAGCTTTCTTCCTTCTATGAATGAGGAACAAAATACGCAGAATTTTATTGTTAGGATTTTTTAATAAATGTATGTATTAATTTATCTTGGAAATTACATCAAGTCAAGCTGCTGTTCTTTTACTTTTATATCTCTAATATTCTATTCTGTTTCCAAAAGGGAATCCATTTATCAATTTAAATTATTGCAGAAACTTTGGTTCAAAACTACAATGATCTCAAACCACATTTTGATCATTTAGCCTGCACACCAAATCACCATATTTTTAAAATGTATTTGTAATGGTGCCTAATTAACTATTTTTAATGCCCAACTCTTTTTGCAAGAAAGACATGTTTTATACCTTGTCGATTACCAAAGCAATCATGCTCTTGAGTCCTAGAAGACACTCACCTCGTGATACTTCTTGCTGTGCCATGCTTTCCAGTTCAACCAGTGATCATTTAAAACAGGATCTAAGCCTGGAGCAGCAAAGGAGACCCCGAAACTTAGGGCCAAAATGCACAGATAGATCTTCATCATGAAATGTCTAAAAAGAGTGTGAAAAAAAAACCCCAATTACAAAATGAAGATCTTCCCTATATTTCATGAGATGGGAATAAACATACAAGCTCTCTTCCATCATTCTGACAGAGACAAACCAGGCAAGCATTAATTTGTGCCAAAGCAGCTTAGTATAGTTTGTGAACACAGCTCCAAAGGAGCTACTGCCTGCACTCATGAACATGAAAGAAAACAATGACTATGAAAATTTAGTTGAAATGCCTCTGGCTCCCATCCCATGTCAGTAATTTGATTTTATATAAGTACTTTGCAATTTCACAACAACAAGGACAGCAATATATAAAGAAACTTGTTTATTGACTGGCTTTAATTCTTGTACAACACCTATCATCATTGCTATGACTTGAGTGACAATAATAAACAAACAAGAAAACTATATTTAAAAAATTCCCCAACGATGAATCATGTTTAGCTGAAGTACTACTAATCTATATCTATTCATTATTATTAATAATTAATTCATTATTAATAGCCCATTGTTGTAATTGTATTATCTTTTCTCAAAATGCTCCAAGGAAAGCTCTTGGGGGTAGGGGGAGGAATCCAAATTTTATATTTGTAGCCACTCTATAAAAAAGTTACTGTGGAAGATCATTGGGCCAAAGTCACAGGGAGCTCAAAAATTAGGAAGAGTCAAATGACACTTTTAAATCGGTTACTTTTTAAAAAATGTATGGAATAAAAGTGGATAAGGGAAGTGATTCACTTTAAGTTCCTCAAAATTGCCATTCCATTGCCAGAAAGTAAAAGATAAAATCTCTTTCAGGTGTGACGTGATTCCTGTTGCCTACAGGGACACATCCGTGTGGGGATGTTTTGCCAACAAATAGAAGTGATTTGCCCTTACTTTCTTCTGGTTTATTTTTTTTCAAAATTCATATAGCCCCCCCTCCAGGTCACAAAACAAATAATTCTTGACGCAGTGTTCAACAAAGCTATAAAAAAAACCCCAATAATTAATCTAAATAACGAATCATTAGAAAGTTTTGAAACAATAAAAACAAAGCTAAGAAAAAGAAACAATGGGTAAGTTAATAACTCATTCACCGGCTCCCTGAGGTCCTCAGATCTAATGTCACAACCAGATCTGAAGGGATTTTCAGAAAGTCAAGCATGATGCTCTCCAGCATGGCTCATCTCAGGGGGATGCTCTGTTTTGTTTTCTCCTTGCTAGTCAACAGTCTCCCATCCAAGCCTTAACCAGATTAAACTCTGCTTAGCTCTTCAAGATAGACAATGATCCACTAAAGAACAGGGATATTTTAGTAGCAAACTCTCATTCTTTTCAGAGCAACAACTTCAAGTGGGACTGCACTTAAAGATTAGAACTCTCTTTCCGTTGCACCAACATGGAATGGGCTACTGTACTTTCTGTACAATAAGAAAAGTGTATTGTTAGCTGTGTCTTTAGAATTATGTCTTGGCTTTGAAACCTACGTTGAGTGTGTGTAGAAATATATCTGAATGAACAGAGGGGAAACGTGCTTTGATACGCTCTCCCCCAATTTAAATAACCGGGATAAGAATACAGTTAACTTGCTTCTTCCCTCCTTATTTGCAAGAGATGTAATACTATAGTGCTTAATATTGGAAAGAGATGGAAAAGGAGAACTAAAACATTAAAATGAGAATACTGCTAGCATTGTTTTTTGTTTACCCCCCATTGGCCCTTCTTTGACCACTTCAGTCAGTTGGAGAAATCAAACTGCGCTAATAGATATCCGTCCATTTGACAGATGTAGCACAACCCAGCAATTCAGAATGCACGACAGATGGGACTACAGATAGTCCTTGGCTTATGACCACAATTGAACAGAAAATTTTATGTTGCTAAATGCAAATGTTAATTTGAGTTTTGTCCCATTTTACAATATTTCTTGCCACAGTTAAGTGAATCACCTCAGTCGATAAGTTTAGTAACCTCATTGTCAGAAGGTCACAAAAGGGGATCATCATCTGACCCTGGGATCCTGCAACGGTTGTAAGTGTGAACCAGTTGCCAAGCATCTGGATTTTGATCACATGATCATGGAGATGCTGCAAAAGTCGTGATGGTAAAAAACCCCGCCACCAGTCCCTTATTTTCAACGCCCTTGTAACTTTGAACGTCCAATAAGTGAACTGTTGTAAGCCGAGGACAACCTGTGTATACCAGTACCAACTACATTTATTTGTCCAGCCTTTTTTGCTGCATCCGCCCTTCCCACCAGATGGATCGCTCTCTCGGCTCCTGCTAACCAGCGGGAGGGAAGAAACCTTGTAGCAATTTCCCAGATCAACCGATACACGATGCCCAAACCTTTTTGTAAAGGGCGCGCGCGAGAGAGAAGTCCTCAATTAAGTGCATTAAATGACTCATCCTGCCATATTCCGGGAATCACTTCCGCTGTCCTGACTCCCAGGAGGGGGTGGAGAAGCGGGGCCTCCTCCTGGGACGGGGGGGGGGGGCGCTTGCAGGCACGTGACCTGTCTGTCTCCAAGCAAACAAATACCCGAGCCCTCCCTTTCCAAGCGCCGCCAGGCAAGGCGAGAGAGAAAAAGGTCCGGCATATACAAGCTATGAGTTTGGGGGAGGGAGACTGGAGCAACCGGTCCAAGCAGAAGCCGACGGGGACCCTTCCAGAGAAAAGACGGGAGGGAGGCAAGACCCAGGTCGAGGGGAAAAAGGCAAACCGGGAAGGGGCAGGGAGTCTCCAAAAAGAGCGAGGACGACGCAGGACGGGCACATTCCTCTACGCCCGGGACTCACGCCAGTTTCTTAGCTTTCGTAAACAGCGACCATAAACAGGCGCGCCCTCGTTGCCCTCGGCTCGGAAGGATGAGCAAGCCAATAGTCCCAACCGGTCCCGGCAGCCAAAGCGAAGGAGCTTTGCACGATGCACGTCGCGATGGTGTGTATCCCCTCCCCACCCCCCACTCCGCTCCCCGAGCCCAAGGCAACACCAGCCTGTCGGCAGCTTTTTTTTTTTTTTGCGGAAAAAAAACAACGCTCCAAAGCAGAGAGAGCTTCTTTACCCAATTGAAGACCCCTCCAACACACACACCCCACAACATTTATTTCACTAGAATCGATGCGGATCTTCCCTTTTCTAAGCCATGGGTAGATCTCCGATCGATCGTCCCACCTTTATTCTTCTTTTTAGAAACCACTCCAGGAGGCGAGTCCTTTCTAAATCCCACTTCGATTCCCCCCCGCAATCTCCATCCCGTGAGTTGGGGAGCGGGAGGGGGAGAGAGGGAGACACACACACACACACACACAGAATGACCCAGCCGGCTTTGATGCTTACAAGATTCCCGGTGCCAGAAAGGCCGAGGGATGAAACCGGGGGGGGAGGGGGGGGTAAAAGAAAGGCCACCGACCGACAGGCTCTGGCATCCCCAACCCCCAATTTCCAGACCCCAATTCCGCGGTCAGGACCGAGAATTCAGAAGCGGTGCCCGGAGACGAAAGTCTCTCGCTCTCTTTTCCTTTCCCCAGAAAGGTTGCCTGCCCGGGAACAGGTACCGGCCTTACCTGTAACAGCGACCCAAAGCCCCACTTCGCCCTCTCTGACTGGCTCTGGGCCGGGGTCTTCGCTCTAAGTCTCCTCAGCCTGAAGAGGCCCGGCCCCCTCCTCGCTCGCGGATTGGCTGCCGAGGCCCGAGGGCGGAGCCGGGACTAATCCGCGAAAATACGTGACTCCCGATCTCGTGATGCTCAGAGGTA
>JANHGC010003704.1:0-19237 GCA_027560395.1 Boaedon fuliginosus | reverse complement strand
GCTATTGCTATCTCTGTTGTAAGCCACCCAGAGTCCTTCGGGAATTGGGCGGCATAAAAATGTAATAAATAAATAAAAATTAATAAAGGCTGTAGTGTGATTAATAAATAAATAAATAAAAGTGTGATTAATAAATAAATAAAAATGTGATTAATAAATAAATAAAAGTGTGATTAATAAATAAAAAGATTCTACTTACAGATGTTAAAGCCTCCACATTAGCCCCGCTAAGACAGAGGTACCGGACCACATCAAGGATTCCATTATTTGAAGCCAGATGTAAAGGAGTTCGCCCATACTATAAAAGAAACATTATGTTTTTGTTAAATAATAAACTAGTAAATCTATAAATTCATTTCGTGGTCAGTTGGTTAAAAAAAAATATGCCCTCAGCGGAACAGTTGAAATATATCAAGCAACTTATAATGGGAAAAGTCCCATAAAACACCCATTTTACAGGAATGAGTCACACAGAGCATAACATCTAGAACAACAGGACAGCTTGTCATCTCAGATGCACATTTGGTTTTCAATTCTTCTTGGCCAAGTGAGCAAACTTTACTTACATTAGAAATTAAAAATTAATTTTAAATTAATTAAGAGAAACAAAGGAATTTCCATTTTGTATTTTAATTTCTGTTGCAGTGAAGAAGGATTCTGCTCTTCCATTATAGCAGAAGTCCCTGGAATTTTGAATTTTGTCAATAGTTTTATTCTGTACTGATTACTTGAAACCAAATGAACATTAGGAAGCAAGATGAACTATCAATTAAATATATATCAGTAGGTTATAGGAAAACCTGACAAATGGACTAATCTCGTGACAGTTTATGAATTCTGTGCAATTAGGATTCTGGCAGGAATATGATATAACGAAATAGGTTTAAGATAAATCAGCAGATAATAATCCAGAGGGCACATAGCAAGAAAAATAAGAATCTGCAAAGAATATCATGAGTTTAAGATGAAACAGTCACAGAAAAAAAAGACAATTCAATTATTTTCTTTCTAAGTTTTTATGAATTTGATATGCTTTCTAGAACTCTATCCCAAACTTGGTTGCTTCATTTGTGCTAATGTTATTCTCAGAAGAAGTTGAATAAAAGTAGCTACAAGCCAACCTTTATTTGGAAACATCTAAGTCCCTTTGGAACCAATTCCAAATTCCTTCTATATACTACTCCACAAAAACTTTTGTGCCAAATCATCTGGCCAAAGATAAGACAATTGAAATAACAAAAGCTATATTGTTTTCTCTTAATTCTGCTTTCCCGATAGTTTCTAGCATGGTTCTGGTTTTAATTCTCAGTAAGTCATTATTACACTAGTAGAAGACGACAGAGGGCTCATTTACATAAACTTTTTACTTGGCAGCTGGTGTCATTTACACTTAAAAATGATCTAAATATATGATTTCATGGAATCAGCCAAAAATCCAATGTTTTCATTTTGAAGTCTTAGGATTTTATTTTAGATGACAAAACTATGCTGCAATTCTATTTAATTCTCTAAAATTCAAAAATGTTCCTTAATGCTTTCGAAATAAAAGTGCTTTTTTCAGCAACTAAAATGTTTTATTATTCAGATATTGTTCATTATACAATACTAGACATCCAAATCTGTTTTTTTCATCATCTATCAACACCATGGAAAATCTTTCAGTTCTGCACTAATCGACATCAAACGTGCCAGATAGGTAGAAAAGCATTGTAAGAAAAGCACTGTCGGGGTCTGCAAAAGGTCAGGGTCTGCAAAAGGTAGGGTCCATTTTTGAACCCTTTTTTTGGGTAAAAACACAAAATAAGCACAAATTCTCCACTGTGCATGTGCAGATATGAAACGGGCAACATTCAGTTAAACAAGGGGAATTCTGCTCCACTGCACATGCCCAGATTTGAAAGGGAGCCGGCATTCTGGAAGTATTCAGCTGCCATGCCTCTGCTCCTCTGGCCTCAATGGCCTCAGGTGACCTAGCAGGCCTGTTGGAGCAGCAGCAGTTTCAGTCAGGCCGGCTGGGCTTTTGCTGAACTCCTGGCTGGATTCGTAGTCTCTGGTTGCGACTCACAGCCCCTTTCCCAGCAGCCCGTTTCTGCCACCCTTCCCCTTGGGAGAGCCTTTGCGGGATCTTTGGGTCCGTCCATGCACCACTTCCCCAAAGCGCTTCCACTATTCTTATTCTGTCCTATCTGAGAGAAGACATTCTCGCCTTTCCCAAAACTCCTCCATGGCCACAAGCAATCCGCGGCAGAGGTGATTCCCACTGGGAACAGCTCTGAGAGCCAGGATCTCGCCCTATACGCCGTGTCCTGGCCAGGTAACCGGCAGTGGATTGGAGTGCTACAGCAGACAGGGCGAGGAGCTCTTCCCTGTGGAAATCACTTCCGCCCCGGACCGCCTGTGGTCGCGGAGGAGCTTTTGGAAAGGCGAGGATGTCTTCTCTTGGGTAGGACAAAATAAAAACAGTGGAGGAAGAGGGTGAAGAAAAGGAGGAAGAGGAGGAGGGAAGAAGATGATAAACATAATGAAGAGGAGGAAGATGAGAAGAACATGAAGATGAGGAAGAAGAAGATGAGGACTGGAGGAGAACTGGGAAGATGATGATGAACAGGATTACAAGGGGAAAGAAGAGGAGGAAGAGGAGCAGCGGGAAGAAGAGGAACACTCACACATACATAAATACAGGGTCAAAGCCAGGTAATAAGCTAAGGAAAGAAGGAGGGAGGGAGAAGGAAGGGAGAAAGGTGGGAGGGAGGAACAAACACAGAGCGGAGGAGAAGTGTGGGACATAAGGAAGGAGGGAGGAAGATAGGATGGAAGAAGATTGAAGGAAGTTGCCAGTGCAATAAAAAAAAACCCGAGCAAGGCTGAGTCATCAGCTAGTAGTCCTATAAGGAAATGCAGACAATCAAGATAATTATTTAGATTCTAATTTTTTACTGATTTCATGCACTTTACTAACGCATTTACACAAAGCAAATATACAAGGTATTGAGTTTTTAAATATTATTACTAGAAGAATAGATATTTTTGCGTTGCATTACTAAATTTTGAATGTATCCTGAAATGCTAAAGAATATTGTCTGACAGCTGTTTGTGATTAATTGAGAAAAAAGAGAAAAAGAAAAAATAGTTTGTCATAGGGTTCTCCTCCCTAACTCTTTCTGATTTATAAAACATAATAATTCTTCTGTCCTTTAACATCCATACTCTTTTTTTGTATTTAAATACTGGCTTACTTAGAGCAGTCACCTTCTTATCCCACCTGCTAAACAGAATGGAACAGCTTGATAATTATGTTGAGAGAAAGTCTGAAGGATTCATCTACCTACTATTGAAAAATATGACTGAATAACTAACTTGGAAATACAGATGTATTCTAATTATATCCAATCTGTCCTACAGCCTACACTGCCTATTCATTGCTTATTTGGACAATGACACGGAAGAGATTCTTAAGCAAGATAATACAGCTTCAACAGTTCAAAACCAAATAAGCTGATAATAGTTTCAAAAAAGGACAAAAAGTAGTTTTCATTAGGAAACAGATGCTGATGGGATCATACAGTGAAATATTTATTCTCCAACAGGACTCTGGGCGGCTCATAACCATAAAAGATACATAATAAAAATCTAAATCACAATACTAAGAAATCTAAAAACAAACATTAATATAAAAACATTAAAAAATATAGCATACAAACAAACGAACATACTAATAACATTCATACAGAGGAGTCCGGGGTCCCAAGCCCGCTGGCACAACCAGGTCTTAACAGCCCGGCGGAAGGCAAAAAGACTAGGGATGGTCCAGATCCCCGAGAGGAGCTGATTCCAGAGGGCTGGTGGTGCCACAGAGAAGGTCTTTGCTTAGTGGATGGGACCCAAAGAAGGCCAACCTGTGGGATCTAATGGGGCGCTGGGAGGCATGAGGTGGAAGGAGACGATCTCGAAGTACACAGTCCTAAGCCATGTAGGGCTTTAAAGGTCATAATCAACACCTTGAAAAATCTCTCTATGTCTGTAAAACATTGGTACTACACAAAAATGAATTCCTGTATTCTTCCCAAATATAAATGTAGTTCATTTAAAAAAGGTATTTTAATGTACGCTCATGATAAATATTTATATTAGATTTATTATTTTTATTACCTTGTTTGTCATATCAATGTTACAGTTTGCTTCACAGAGTGCCATTACAATGGGGACGTTTCCATCTTTGCAGGCTACGTGAAGAGGAGTGTTACCATGTCTATCTTGAAAATCTATAGAACAACTCCGACTAATCAGCATTTTTACTACTTCCATCTGACATCTTCGTACAGCAAGGTGAAGGGCTATGTGTCCATCCTAAAACATAAACACAAGTAACTATTTCTTCTGCAGCAAACAAAATGTCTATGACTATATATATCTATATCTATATATCTCCAGACCTCTTATGGCAATACCTGTCATATGTAGATATAGGTATGGAATATGTTACACGGCTATAGCTATGGATATATTCTACAGCAAAATAAGGTTTTTTTGCCTTTTTAATTCAATAATCACATAATTCAAGAGATCTAATTTTCAAGAAAAAATGGGTATCCTTTCCAGAATTACCATATTTCTGCAAAAATAAGATACATTTTCTCTCCCAAATGACTATCTAAAAATGTGTGTATTTTATTTTACATTTGTTCAGTACATGGTAATAAAAGATAATGATGAATGCAAGCAAATGGGCTGGATGTACAATGAAAGCAAATGTTTGAAATTAAAGCAAATGAGTAGGAGGAATTGCCATAACTTTGGGAGGAACCGCCTCTAGCTGACTATGCCGGTGAATGCTTGCAATGGAGCTCTCCTACAGAGCCTCTCCACATAAATGAGCTGTGTACAAAAACTGAGAGATATCACTTAAAGTTACTTGGTTTTTTTATACTTAGTTTGGAATAATCCTTTAGATCGCTATACAAAGTATATAGTAGCAAAAGGGGATCATTCAGGAAATCTGAAAGTAAATGAGAAAATTAAGGGAAGGATACTGAACAATAAAGGAGACTGAAATGTGAGTCAACCGTGAAGTAAAAAAATAACTAAAATGGGTTAACAGAGTTAATCACTACACAGTGCTCAGATCTCATAAAAATAACTGCTTTTTCAACAGGAGTGCTTATGAGTGTATTTAGTTTTTTTAAAAATACCTTTATTTAATAATAAATACTGACTGCTATATCCAAAGAGGTATTAAAGAACACAACACAGAAAACTTTGTAGTATTTAAAAGCTTGTTAAATCTTTCTCATTCAACCATAAACTAACCTTGTCAGTTGCATCAAGGTCAGCACCATGCTCTGCCAAGCATTCCACAATATCATGGTAACCTCTAGCTGAAGCTGTCAAAAGTGGAGTTTCCCCTTCTTTATTTTTAATGTTCACATTACAGCCTGCCTTACAAAGTGCTTTGGTAACAAGAAAATAGCCATGCCAAGCAGCACAGTGCAAAGGAGTTTCTTCTTCCTATAAAGTAATTTTGAAGGACTTACATTAATAAAGTTACATCTCACATCCTTTTTGCTTTACCACTATTTAAAACACTATTTAAATTTGGCTCAATAAATAAGTCACCTGGGTATATGTCATTATTTATTCATTTTTCATGAGCTATTCTATAAATATAGGATATGATGGTAGTCTTCCAATATCTAAGGGGCTGTCACAAAAAGAGGGAGTCAACCTATTCTCCAAAGCACCTGAATGCAGGACAGGAAGTAACAGATGGAAACTTATCAAGGACAGATATAACTGAGAATAAGGGGAATTTTTCTGACAGTGAGAATAGTTAATCAGTGGAATGGCTTGCCTCCAGAAGTTGTGGCTGCTCTATCACTGAAGGTTTTAAGAAGAGATTGGACAGCCATTTGTCTGGAACTCTTCTTCGTTATTCTGTTATTAAAATCTAACTCTACAGCTCCAGATGTTATAGGACCCTTCCCTATATTAATGTTCTATTACGTGAATAACTGTCCAGCATGATATAATGTTTCAGAAGTTGGACTAGTACTCAGAAAGCCCAGGTTTAAGTCTATCCTCAGCCAAGGAAACTCACATGTGTGACTTTGGATCACCATGCCCCTTTCAACTCAACCTATATCATAGTCTTGTTGTGGAGAAAAAACCAAAGCAAAACGATCAGTAGTTTATTTATTTATTTATTCGATTTATATCCCGCCTCTCTTCACCCATTTGGGGAACTCGAGGCGGCAGTTCCAGTTCATATGTTCATAATGAGATTTTCATATACACACACGGGGTGGGTTTCAGCCGGTTCAGGCCAGTTTGGGCGAACCGGATGTTAACGTGATATCTGAAGTCTCCACGCAGATGCCAGGTAAGTATAGGCTGTGCGCGGAGGCTCTGGAAGGACCTTTTTTGCCTTCCCCACGCTCCAGGGGCAGTTTATATCAGTCCTTATCTCTTCACAATTAATATTACAAGATTGACTTTCTTAGGTGTTTTAAATAATTAGTATATAGTGCAAAGCCTGTGGAATGATGTAGAGAGAGCTTTTTAAAGTTGAGAGTCTTTTAAAGCCTGAATGGTGATATTATATAGAAAAAAGTATAATAGAGGACCAAAGACAAGCTTTTTATATTTCTGAGTTTAATAATTTTAAATAAACAAGCATTTCACAACCATATTTGCATTTAAGAAGCTACTTTCACTTTACAAAAATCTGTAAAAATAAACCTTCATTACTCACTTTATCTTGAAAATTAGGATTTGATCCAATGCTGCAGAGGTATTGAACTACATCAACATGACCATATCGAGAAGCCACATGGAGTGCAGTTTCTCCAGACTGTATTAGAAGACAACCATTTGCAAATATTATTTCTTATACCAGACTGCTGAAAATACCTACATTATGACTGCATTTACATGATACAATTTCCAATGATTAACTCCACTAATTTAATTTTCTTCATTTGCATAATTCACTGGAAAAAATATAGGTTATGATTGCACAACATGCTTAACAAAATATGGTTATATTTTATTGTTAAGTGTACTGTGGAAAACTAGATATCTGGGAGTAGTAAAGAACATCCTTAAAGCAGCTCTTCTCCCCAGGGGTCTGAAACCCTTTTTCAAAATGTGTTTTTTTCTTTTCTTCCTAATGTTCTATGAATAAACTAGATTTTCCATTACTTGTTCTTAAATTTGAAATGTGCCTACCTAACAAAAATGTAGCTTATTAAAAACTAGAATATGTGGTATTTTTTTAATTAAAAAAAATGAAACATTTTTCCTTACCTTGTCTCTAATATCCAAAGGACATTTATTTGTATGGAGAAATTTCAGAGTTTCTATGTGACCATGCCGAGATGCCCAGTATATTGCATTGGATCCTGCCTGTCCAAAATATTTTATGGTAGTAATCAACAAAACCATACATAATTTGAGCAATTTGTTGCATACATCCTCAGAATTATAGTTGGATGTCAGATAGATACAGTTCATTAATTGAAATGGAAGAATTTGCAAGTTTGTAATTTGAACCTGAATTAACTAAAACAATTTTCATAATCTACAATGATCACTTATAAAACACAGATATTTAATCTCTATCCTTTTAAACTACACTATGAATATAAACATGTTTTATTTGATTAGCAATGACCAATTAGTTTCCCACCTTATCTTGGACTTCAACGCGGGCACCTCGCTTTAGAAATAACTGTAGCATCTGAATATTCCCACATCCAGAAGCAATCAGAAATGGAGGTGTTCCATGCTAGGGAAAAACAACAATGCGGAATTCTATAAGGATTCCATAGCACTACAATTAGAACCTAATTCTATAGATTTAATACTATTCAGTTTTGAACTTATATAATGCATTTTCTTATTTATTTTGGAGATGTTTTCTTACTGCTTGGTTTATTTCTATTAAATTTGGGGGCGGAAATGTAAGTAACAAAGATTTTATCACTGATGAATCAATGCAATAATGTATGCTTGGTGTTAAATCGTTAACAGCATACTAGAAAATAATGCACATTTGCTCCAATATATTATAAAACATTCTATTATCATAGAATGATAAAAAAGATAAACAAATCTTTTCTTCCTCATATTTTTAAACACTGAGCAACTAATCAGACAAGCACATACCTTGTTTGGTTGATTGACATCATAATTGGTCAAAGACCCCAAAAGATGCTGAAGGCCAGGCACATTGTCATCATTGATAGCATGAATTATGGCCTTCATTACAAAGGAATCTTCCTCGTCCTCATAAATTAAGCAAAATGAAGCATAGAGTTGGAAATGGAGGGAGGAATTTAGGAAATAAAAAGATAATTCATTTGAGAAATAAGTACCCTTATACGGAACAAACCAAGCAAAATAAGGGCCATAACAATATATTGCCGTTCTGCAAATCTTGAAAGGAGTTCTTCGGTGTCAGTGCAAACATCTAACATGTAGCAACTTTGTTCTAATCTAAGGAGATTTTTACTTTCTTAAAGTGTCTATTTTGCAAGTATAAAGAGGTAATGCATGAAGAAATATAATGAAAAGGCTTGAAGCCAAACAGGCTTACTTATATTTCTTTTTAAAAATCTCATGTTTTTCATTTCTTTGGTTCAATATTTTTAGTCCTTTTCTGTATTTTGTATTAAGTATCTGTCTTATTTTCTAAAACAGGTACAGTGAGCTGCAAAGATTTCGCAGAAGTAAAAAATTACATAATTTAAATGTTGCAGTGCTGCAACAATAGTCTTATGTTTATTTATATTTATGTCACAAGAGGTTAAGAGTGAAACAGTTGGTTTAGTAACTGAATTGGCTTTAAAAAGTACCCCAGCTAGTAGAAATAACATTTACAATAATTAGAAAATCAGCAGATGGACAAAAAGAAAAAAGGACCACTCTGCAAAATTACTTATACTTTTCCTTTTCAAGAACGAATTTGTTCAGTACATATTAGTAACTATTTAAGAAAATAAAGGTATCTAAATTGTATTAAGTATATATCCTATAGATTTATACATTTGAACAGAAGCCTCAGAAGGTCAACATAAATAAAGGCAATATACTCTACTTTAAATTGTAACTGTAACTGAATTATATATTCTCAAACTATCCTAATTACTAAGAGCTACAAAGACCTGAACTGACATAACTGTTGCATTCTTTCAAAATGTAAATTTTATATAAAGAGAAATTCTAATTTAATTCTAAGTTATCTGGTAGACAGACCTTCTATTAGGCTTGAAACAACTGCTTCTTGTGTTTAATTTTCTATGGAAGGGGTTCTATGGAACCGGGATGCATAGACAGTGTGTGAACGCATGGTGAGACTCCCATCACACAAGTGGTAGCTGTCTTGCACTTCACGCCAGCGGCGGCTGATTGCCCTCACGCATATAGCTCCCCTGGTGCAAGTGGAGGCTGTCTTGCGCTCCTACACAAAGCTCCATGCCACTCACAAGAAACTATCCCCTCTCCTCCAGGTGTATATATATATACACGTAATATTTGACTTACAACCATTCCTTTGTGACTGTTCGAAGTTACAATGACACTGAAAAAAGTGACTTAGGACCATTTTTCACACTTAAGGGGATTGTCAAAACCTTATGGTCACATGATCAAAATTCACACACTTGGCAACTGGCATGTATTTGTGACGGTTGCAGTATCCTGATGTCATGGATCACTTTTTGCGACTTTCTTACAAGCAAAGTCAATGGGGATGTCAGATTCACTTGACAACCATGTTACTACTTTTATAATTGCAGTTATTTACTTAATAACTGGCAGGAAAGATTGTAAAATGAGGCAAAACTCATTTAACAATTGTCTTACTTAGGAATGAAAATTTTGGGCTCAATTGTGATTGTAAGTCGAGGACGACTACTATTTTCTTTTTTAGGGCTGCTCACCTTAGTATATTAACGCTATAAATTGTTATGTACAAACAGTTCATAAAATAAAGATTGGAAATCTGAGATGGAAGCTCAGATTTATTAGCTTTGTCCATCAAGTTACTTTTAAGGTTCAGACCAACTCCCAAGATTCTCAGTCACTTGGCCAGTTATGTTTATGGTAGCCATACTGCATACACCCTCAATTTGGAGATGGCTGCTTGGTAGACATATCATTGATTTCTTACTAGTAATCCCTATGAAACCTGAAATTCAATTTATCAATATAGTTAAATAAAATTGAATCCTGATTTGCATACAACATTTTATACTATATCCAAAATTTCCTAATGAAATTATCAAATTGCATGTGTCTACTTACCAGAGTATCATCACTTCTGGCCACACTCATGTTACTTCTGGACAAAAATGATCTTGATAATCTTTGGCATAATGATATTAGACGCACTGATTGCTTTTATTAAAAAAAGAAGCAAACATTTATTTCTGAGAAAATTTATGTCACATGAGATCTATCATAGGAAAAGGATATATTAAAATGTAGGTTACTAAACACTGATATGTAGTTTGCTGGCAACTCAAAAATTTAATGAGTAACAGCTTAGAACAAGTTGTTAAGTGTCAAAAAATTTGACTGTATCAAGAGATAGATATTTCAATCTCATAGCCATTCTCATAGTAATTACATTCTTTGTAATTATTGCTTTTGAAATTTTTATGCACATCTCATTCTTACAACTTTGTTACTTCCTTTTCCTTCTAATGGAAAAGCAGTGGAAATGCTGCATATGTTTAGAAACTTACATACTCAGATTAATGAACAGATGATCTTGTATTATTACTAATTAAAAGCAAGAGACAGAAAATTGAATATTTATATTAAATTTAGCTGCTGATCAGTCTTTTAATATTGTCATGATAGCACATACTCTTGTATATTTTACCCCAAAGACAAAGCTAAATTGCATTATAGTAAGTAATTATTATCCTTACTTTCCATTTTCTTCGTGCAGCAAACTTTTTGAATTTCTCCATATTTACTGCAGAGGCTTTTCTACTCAGCGCTTGCAGAGTATCTTTTGGCTGTGAGAAAATTAAAATAACACTTTGAAATGCTACTGTCACGGTCAACGTTGTCAAATGTTAGAGTTACAGTCCAGGTTCTCAAATCCATGTTAACTTAGGAGGTAATGCCATTATGTATAAAGGGAAAGGTAAATGTTCAGGGGTTTTCAATTCAATTGTATAGAATGCAAAGGATGTGTATTTGTGTTTTATTTTTATAGTTACAATGAAGATGGCATTTAATTTAGTTGTACGAGGTGCAATGAAAATAAAGTAAACTAAACTAAACTACAAAATACTATAATCCCTAGTCCAAGGAGAAGAAGAATTAGAGCAGAATTTATTGCTTGTCAACTACAGAATATTCATAAGCAGTTGTTTTATGCAAGTGTGCTGTAAGCATTGTACAGTATAAATGACTTTCTCTGACATGTAATTCCTATGGATCATCTTTTATTTTTACTACATTTCTAATGGATTCTTTCCTCTTTGATAATACAGGGCAAATTGATTTGGTTCAAGGGATAAAATAACTATTAAAAATACACTAAATAGGAAGAAAACAATTTGGTCAGTGCCATAGAGGAAGCAAGAAAATGTTTATACTTGTATGCCTCAAAAAGCAAACAAAAATACAAATAAGAGCAATAAAACAGGCAAACAGAATCAAACAATTTTAATTTTATGTATTACACACTGACCTTGATCCATGGATGTTGCAAGCTGTCTTGAATAGTCATTCTCTTCCTTTTAAATGAGAAACAAATTAATTAAGCCAATACTCTTATTCTATTTTCCTCACCTACTAATAATTTTACAACTGTAAACTCATTGAGCAGAATTTCTAGTCCAACTCTAGCATTTTGTGCTTAGTAACCTATAAACTCACTACATCATATTAGCTCTAGCAACATCACATAGTACTGATCGTGGTGTGTTCTTCATGAAATGTTATTATAACCTGTCTATTTAATACTGGAATGTGGTAAGTAAAAACAAGTTAGTGCCTCAGTGCAATTTTTTTTCCAAAGTGTTAATTTAATGAAGTTCACCAGGACAATGAAGTAGCAAACATGTCACTGGTTTCAAAAGAAATAAAGCTTACATTTAGAAACAAATATTTCCAACTAGATTGTTGCAGAAGGCACTTGGGTTATCATGCTAGAAATATGCATTGCAGTTAGATGGTGAGTATACCAGTTGATGAATTGAGGAAATTGTGTACAGGTAGTCTTACCATTAGTGACCATTCGAAGTGACAACAATATTGAAAAAAGTGACTTATCACACTTATGACTGTTGCAGCATCCCCATGGTCACATGATCAAAATTTGGCTGTTTGGCAAGTGGCATGTATTTGTGACAGTTGCACTGTCCTTGGGTCATGTGATCATCATTTGCGACCTTCTCAGCTGGTTTCTGACAAGCAAAGTCAATGGGGGAAGCCACATTTGTTTAACAATCATATGATTTATGTAACAACTGCAGTGGTTCACTTAACCACTGTGACAAGAAGGTTGTAAAATGGGACATTACACATTTAGCAACTTTCTTGCTTAGCAGTACAGGTTTTGGGCTGACTTGTGGTTGTAACTTGAGGATTACCTGTATTATACCCATAACTGGGTGTTCTCATGATGTTCCTTAATTGGCCCTAATGATGCAACTGCTATATGCTAGCTTGACTGAGTAGCATAATCTAAGCATAAAATGAAAAAAGATCATACCCATCATAAATAATCAATGAAAAAAACTCACTTTGGGTCCTTTATTAGAAGTCGCCTTATAAAATCTTTAGCTAGAGCACTGGTATTATTAAAGAATTCTTCCTCAAAGTCATAATTCACTGCAGACACATTGGCTAGCGTTTCTTGTTTTGTCTCTCCAAGAAATGGTGAAGCACCACTTAATCTGCAAAAATTAATTTTGGCACAGTAAATATGATGCTGTATGACTTGAACAGAAACATCTCAGTTCTAGAATCTATTTGGAGCAGAAGAAATATAAATGTCAGTAAATTATTGTTATTATATTGGGTTTTTATCTTTTTTAGTGACTTTTAAGTCACTGAGAATGTGTTGGGAGCCAAATAAATATGCTGAAATAAAAAATTATTCTTAAATTAAAAATACATAAATTACCAATGCTCAGGCCAATGTAAATTAGGAGTTAAACATTATTTCAAAGTATTTGGAATAAATAAATAAACAGAGGCATAAGTTTAAAATGGTTGTGCCTTGAGCATAGACATCCACACAATGGGATGGACCATATCAAATAAATTAATTTTTTTATTAATGAATTTACTAATTAAAATGCAAATAACCCCTTAAAACTGTAAAATAATATTTTTATCTCCACCTGTCAAATAAATGTATATGCCCTGTAATAATTTCAATTCAAGTTAATTAACATTACTTTAACATTCCCACCCCCTTCACTTTCACATAGAAAAAGGGTGGGCGATGGAAAATCACAACTTGTTTTCTTCTGTTCTAGTTTCAGTGGTGCTTAATGCATGTACTAGGGCCAAAAGTGGTAGACAGATTCCCCCAAATTGATCTTTTTAAAATATACAATTTCTTCTGTATATTGCTTTAAAAAAAACGCAAGCTCATTTAAAAGAGACAAAGCAAGTTTCCTGTTGAACCACTGTTCTCTAGTCTATCTCTTTACACGCTCTTTCATCAAATTTACAATAAAAAGGATGCTTGATAAAAATGCTCATTTTGGAGGGACTTAAAATGGTGGACTCATTTACTTGCTTCATTCAAAATAGACTTTTACTGTTACTACCATCATCTCTATCCCTAAATGGAAACCAAGTACCAGGATTTTTAACAATTTTCTAATAGGTTTCTTTAATCATTAAACAAGGAAGTGGAGGCACTTAAAGTAATTTATATGTTTTTAAAATCATAATTTAGAAATGGAAAATCTATGTCCCTTCAGATTATACCCTAAAACTCTGACCATTTTTCTGTATTGGCTGGGCTAGAATCTAACAATATTCAGGTTTCTCACTTCATGGAGATGGAAAAATACATTTAAGACATACCAAGTTATATTCCCAAATATCAAAATAATGCTTGATACAATTTACACTTTCTATTCACTATATACAGAAGTATGTTTTCATATAAGTAGTTTTTGCAAGTATTTCAAGCTAATTTCATAAGAAGATTTCTATGATTGTAAATAGATGAGATTATCAGTTACAGGACTGAATAATATTGAGGTAATTACAAAAAAACACACACATTAGGATGTTAATACTTACAGAATGTAAGTTATTACACCAATGCTCCTGCAAAGAAATATGGGAGAAGGAGAAAGGTATTTTTCAGTGCTAAAAGCCTTCTATAAAAATTACAAACAAATGCCAGAAAAAAATCAAAAACTTACCACATATCTGCTTCAAGACCAAGTGGTTCATAGTTTACTATTTCAGGAGCTAAGAAATAAAGTATTTGTTAGGTTTTTTTAAAAAAAAAACCAACCATAAATAATAGAGCAGAGTGATATTTATATTTGTTCTATATGGCAGTTGAAATATTAACAAATACATTCTATTAGCTATAAACATTATATAGAATCTAATTTCCACTTTGTAGAAAGTGAGAAGGCAAATGCACTGAACAGCTGGAACAATTTATACCAATTTTAAGAAAGCTACATTAGTTATTAAAAATCTGTGTTTGCAGTATGCATTTGTTCAATATATCCTGACTGAAACTTTAACAACTGTTCAATTGAAATTTGCTATAAATCTATACATTTACTCTCAAATGTCACTTTTTTATTGATTAGGTTGGAGTTTGTCAAGCTAGATCCACATTTGGGCATCCCATTAAGGCTCCAATTTTATAAATACATGCTTATCAGAGAGGAAACCCAACAGAATTCTGCAGGACTGAATCCTACAAACTGCGAATATGCAATTCTTAAGAATCATATGGCAATACAGACTATACATTGAAAATATACAGTAAATATTTTCCTAAATGTTTGCTATACAGTGCTGCTATTTTGCGTATATTGTTTTCCTGATGTTCTTGGGGTTTTGGGGTGTGTATATGTGTATTTGTATGTATAAAATTAGATTTCATGTATGTATGAAATTAGATTTCAATTTATTATTTTAATTTCTTATGTGTAATAACTATTGTTTCTTCTTATTAAAACATATAGAAAAACTACAGGTAGTCCGCCACTAGTGACAATTGGGACAGCAATCTTGATCATTAAGCAAAGCTCTGCCAGTTGTGGTCATTAAGCAACTGTGTAGGTTAAATGGAATGTGAGAGTGCCTTGGAGGCTGGAGGAGGCTCTGGAGGCCTCAGCCTGGTCCCTAGCCCACCAGACAAATGGAAGACTGCTGCAGGCCAGCTGCTGCTACCTGCAGACTTTGGGCAGGTAACAACATCTTGCAATCTTCTTTGCTGGTTTCTATTTAGGTGGCACTTTCCTTTTTTGCTTATGCTGTACTAAAATAAGTACAGAAATCTGCTAACCTTTCTCAAAACATATTTATGCATTGTTCCTTTCTACTTGTACGCACTGTACTATAAGAACGTAGTACATTGTCATTTCAACTTATTTAAAAAGTCAGATTATTTTAGAAATATTTGTGACAGATTTGATACACTTAGTGGCTTATTGTCAGTGGATAATAAAACATAAAATTGCATATTGCCTCCACTTCTTTGTGCTTTTTCTTCATACTAATTTATATTTGTACTTAAACATCCAAGCATTTTTATTTAGTTCTCTTTAATTTCACCTTACTTCAATTCTTATATTTTTAATTGTAAATCGTTAATTGTTTTCAGCCTCTTTTAAAAAAAGGTATCAATTATTTTTCTTTTTTCATCTTTCCCTCCTTAAATGCATAATAGTCTAGAGATATATCATACTTTTTGTTACTCAAGCTATATTTCCTCCTCAATATCATAAACTTTCTTGCTGTTAGTCTATAGTCCTTTTTTCAAATGATTCACATTTGAATCATTCAAACGATTTCAAATGATAATTTTAGTGGAGATTTACATCCCAGAAGTTCCTCAAAGCAGATGAAACATACCCAGTTCCATTAAAAAAGTTTCAAAGTTACTGAATAACTAGAGAGAAAAAACAAACAGGCAAAACAAGACAAACACCTTTTCACAACTGACACTTTTAAATACACAATAGACATAGCACTCCATAAGACAATATCTGGGGCAACACCCAAAATTAAATTTTATTTATTCATTTATTCATTCATATAATTAAAATGAAATATAGTTAACAGGATTTATCCTCAGTCACATATTAATCCCTTTCTTATCATAATTTATTGTGAATTGTGAATAATTTGATACCTAAATTAACTAAATAAATACTATCTTCCAAAAATATCTAGCAATGGCACCAAAGGTTTTCATGTTTAATATAAAAAAGCTACGATCATAATAGCCAATATTATTTATCTTATTTATTTAAATATGCTGCCACATCCACTTTGTGGTTCTTGGTAACTGACAATATATAAAATTAAATTTATGTCATCCTGAATTATGAACAAAAATCTAAACTGAGTAAATATATTTGTTTTAAATTTCCTTTTAAACTACTAGATTCTACAATGGAAAAAGCAGAGCATATTGGCACTGTGGTTATGGACAGGCCTACATATCATACTGCAGCTTTTTAGGACAGGACATGCTTTTCCTGGCTCTTAAGAAAGTAAGAAAAGTACAAGATAAAACAGAATGACAAATGTACAAAGAAAATGCCACTTAGTTCCTTCTTCTGACATCAGAAGTTGTGGAATATAGAACAAGGTCTTCAATATTAGGTTTAGTTGCTGAATAGCTGGTTTCTAAATTCCTAGGCCACACATGTCAAAGCAATTTCTTTAGTTAAGTCCATGTATAAACTTTTAATAAGTAAGCTATTTTATTATCATCATAAATATGTGTAGGGAATTGATATTCAATAATTAAACTAACATCTTTTAAAACAGTTTTTTGATCAGCCTTATTCAACCCAGATGTGATGAAACATAGCCCATGGTATGTACGAATTCTGTGGACTCTAATATCAACATACCTGGAGGGAGTCAGAATATTTTACATGATCTTCAAGAGTTGCCCCAAGGGCTATATTATAATAATCTAGTGTGGACGTTATTATAATCTAGTGTGGATGTTATTATAGAAAGTGGCTAACTAGCCATGTTCTGTTTCTCCAAAAAGGAATGCAACTGATATATCAGCAAAAGCTTGCAAAATATGCTACATGCTCTTTGTTTCAGCACCTGATTAAATCCATCCAAAACTGAAGGATACTATTTCCCAAAACTGATAAATCATTGATCAACTGGAGTTTTATTTGTATGGAATTACTCTTATCCAAATTGTTACTTATTCCAGATACAGATTATAAGGATAAATGTAAAGAAGAAACAGAATGGAGAATAATCAGTTCATAATTAAAATTAAACTCTGGGTTCCCTGATGACATATCTCAGGAAATATACTATGAACATCAAGGAATAATTTATCAGACTTTATGGGAACTATAGCATAATTCTTGTAGTGCTACACTACAATCTTCAATACAATACCATATCTAACACTAAAGACTAAGAAAATGAATTTCTAATTGGAAATGTTCTTAAGAAGGACCCCCACAATCTAGCACTCTGTGTTATACAGTGGTAAATTAGCTACTCTGGAAAGGATATTAACAGCTCTCTTCATTGCTTCTCAACAAATGAAGTTTGATAACATTAATTCTATTATCTTCCACAGTCATATATGGCAGATAGTTAGAATAAATGTCCAAGGAGTTTTGGGGAATCGGGATGTAAGTAATTCATTTAGTAGCCAAAAAAGGATTTTTAAGTGAAAAGACAATTTTTATAAACTAATGGAGCTAGTCCTTTTTTTGGCAATTTTTCCTTTTAAATGTAGGTATCTGTACAACAAGAAAGGCTAACACTGCTGTATAAAATTCAGACTGCAAAAATATATGTGGACGTACAATGTCTAGAAGAAATTACCCATATACCTATACTGCTACATGATGAACTGTGTGTCCAATCACCCATCTTTAATCTCAGTACAGAAAACAAAGGACAAAAACAGGACTAAATTAATCAAATATGTCATTAGATTAAGATGGACTATCAAGAACATGTCTGCTTAAAACTATCAGACAAATTTTAACAGTAGCAAAATAATGAAATGCAATACTTACCAACAAATTCAGGTGTCCCAAAAATATTCTTAAACTCATTGCTGAAATCTATTTTGTGTGCTAAGCCAAAGTCAATGATCTTGATGTGTGGTTTTGGTACATTTCTATCGAGCAGCATTATGTTTTCAGGCTTCAAGGAAAAATATTGATTGTATATAAGCAATTCCAAAACACAGCCATACTTTATTTTTAAAAAAAACCCTGATAAATTCTTATGGGTAAATATAATCTTTTCATGACAAGCGGTGGCTGCAGGATTGAGGCCTTCATCAAAATGACAATAATAGTATTGCACCATTGTAATGCAACTTTTATCTCTTGAGTAGACATTATAACATTGTACATAGAAAAGTGGCAAGTGAGCATTTCATCATTTCTCCCATCCTGATCACACCTCAGGATTCCTCTCCCCCTGGATTTTTTAATCTCTAATAAAATGAAATTGGAAAAATACCAATATACAACTATATGCAGACATACATCTAAGAGTTTACCAATGTATACTGTGTATAGAATATCCATAAAGATATGGTTCCATAAATGTAAATCAGTAATCTATTATATCCTACTTTATTCTAATATTCCATTACAATCTACATATAACTCTATATAGATTACAGGCTTTGCATATTAAGAACTTTTAAAATATCTTTTGTTTTCCTGAACAAAACTTTACATTAGCATTTATTCTGGATACCCAAATTGTAAGGGGTATTTTATGTAACATTTCCAAGGTTTGAAAAAGCTGCTTGTTCAATGTACCTTAAGATCAAAATGTGCAATTTGCAGAGAGTGCAGATACTTAACACCATTAAGAATTTGCTTGAGAAATTCTGTGGCCTCCTCTTCAGTCAAAGATTCCTTTTCAGCTAAAAAATCAAAGAGTTCCCCTCCTGCAACACTGTAAAAAAAGCTTTAATTATGACTTGAACACTTTTCATTAAAAAAAGGTGAAGGATTCTGTACAATTTATGAAGAAAAATATC
>JANHGC010003703.1:50884-63533 GCA_027560395.1 Boaedon fuliginosus | reverse complement strand
ATAAATCAAATAAATAATAATAATAATAATAATAATAATAATAATAATAATAATAATAATAATAATAATAATAATAAATGGTGGTAAGAGGTGGTCTAGTAAATAACCCAAGGGCTTTAAAGATAATAACCAGCACCTTGAATTCCATCCGGAAGCTAACTGGGTAGCTTGTGCAAGAGTGGTATGGTATAGGTGTAATGAGACACACCCATAACTACTCGTGTGGCTGCATTTTGGACCAGCTGAAGCTTCTGAATGCTTTTCAAGGGCAGCCCCATGTGGAGCAGGTTACATAATCTAACCAGGAGGTGATGAGGGCATGAGTGACAGTGAGCAGTGCATCTTGGTCAAGAATGCCTTGGTAGGTAGAGTTTGTCAATGTTGCTGTGAGGATGAAGAGCATGATTGTCATTGTCATTATTTTTATTTATTATTATTGTTGTTGTTGCTGCTGCTGCTGCTGTTGTTAAAAAAAGAGCCTTCGGTACGTCTCTGTAGCCTCCCAGGGAGAAGCACCAAAGTGATAGATTACTAGAATTAGAATTTTTTATTTGCCAAGTGTGATTAGCAGTCTTAGAATTTGTCTCCGGTGCATAAGTTCTCAGTGTCATCCAACAATAGTGATAGATCATTATCATAGTCATTGTAAATATATATTCATCATAAAACATTAGATACACTTAGTGATAGTCCTGGATACTAAATAAGCAATTAACATAAATCATACTAGGATACTAATTAAACAATTTAAATCAAAAGATACAAGCAACAAGTTATAGTATAAGAAGATAAGGTGATAGGTAATAGGGAAGATGAGAATAATGAAGGCAATACTGCCTTTCTAGATAGTTTGATGGTTTTGTGGGAATTGTTTAGCAGTGATGGCATGGGGAAAAAACTGCCCTTGTGTCTAGTTGTTCTGACGTGCGCTGTCCTATAATGTTGTTTTCAGGGTAGAAGTTGAAACTATTTCTATCCAGGATACATGGGGTCTGTAGATATTTTCACAGTCCTCTTTCTGGCTCATGCAGTATATAGTTCCTCAATGGAAGGCAGATTGGTAGCAACTGTTTTTTCTGCAGTTCTAATTATCCATTGCAGTCTCTGTTTGTCTTAATTGGTTGCAGTGCCAAACCAGACAGTTATAGAGGTACAGATGACTGACTCACTAATTCCTCTATAGCAGTGGTCTCCAAGCTTCGCAACATTAAGGCTTGTGGACTTCAAGTCCCAGAATTCTGGGAGTTGACGTCCACAAGTCTTAAAGTTGCCAAGCTGGAGACCCCTGCTCTATAGGACTCTGTCAGCAGTTCCTTGGGCAGCCTGAGCTTCCTGAGTTGTGCTTTTTTGATGATGTATTTGATGTTAGGTGTACATTTTAAGTCTCGAGATATCCTAGAACCTAGAAACTTGAAGGTCTCTACTGTTTCTACTTTATTGTCTAGTAGTGTGAGTGGTGGTAGTGTAAAATCTATTATCATTTCTACAGTATTAAGTGTGTTTACGCTGTCATTAAGCAAAATCAGGATACAAGCTGAATTCCTTGTTGTGTTTGCTAATCTGTCCAGAAATGGAAGGGTTTAGAAAATGTTCAAACTAACCTTGGTGAGAACAACTTGGAGGATGAGTTGGATAAATGGCAGCCTCTAAATGACTAAGAGATGGCACAATTTATAGTGGACAGTCCCAAATTAGTTCCTGTGATGTGTACACTATGTATTTCTTGTGTCACAAACCTAAAAAAAATCCCCCTCCAAGGTAATTTTTTAGATATAGGGTCAACCTGCCTGGGCATTTAACTAGTCAAGGGCCAATTCTCACCAAGTTTTCTAAGGTCCTAATTTGACTTTGATCATCAATCTGGATAATTGATATTTGTTCTGGGAATGCTATCTGTGCTCCTGTTTTTTTCTGATTGTCATATGCAACTTGATCCCTAACTGCTTTATATCTGTTTCTATCCCTTCTAATCCTTTACTGCATTTTTTACTCTTTTCTAGTTTTATGTGTTCTTACAGTATTTCTCTAGTCCCTCTGATCTCTTTGATAATATGTACTTCAAGCATTTTCTGGGTTTGATTATTCACTTGAATTTGAAGGTTCCTTTTTTTTTTTTTCTTTCCTGCATTGGACTTTTGATCTCTGCCTGCTATGGAGTAGACATTGTGTGCCTTCTAGCTCATTTGGACTAATGTCCAGAATGTGTTCACTTGGAAGCTGACCCCTGTGAACTCCAAAATGATACTTATCCGCTCAAACTCCCTCTTCTTCACTGACTTAAAAACCATTCAAGTATTTATTGTTTGGTTAAAGATACAGTATACTAAGAATAAATTAAATGTCAAATTGACTTGTTATTCTGCTTATGTCCAAAACTACAAAGATGGCCTTGGGACCTCAAAAGCTAATGTATTTATTATGTAACTATGTTAATACAATAGACATAACAGACAATAAACAAAAGCTTGAGCACATGCTTCTTGTTGAAATACTAAATAAATATGGGAACAAATTATTCCTACAGTCTCCCTTTATTCATTTTGAATTTGATTTATTGCTTCTATTGCGGTCTCAGATGGACTGCTCTGAAAGCCATTTAGGATCATTAAAAGATAATGTATTGGCAAGATCCGCTGTTGCATTTTCAGTCTCTTTCCTTACCTTATACACTTGAATGGAAAAAAATACATCTTCTTGTAGCATACAGTAAACACACTTCTATAACAGTGCAACCTTCTCATGTAAAAAAAAGGTTTTTTGAATTGATGGAGACTTGAGTCAACTCATTTATTATCCTGCCCCGAGACAGACTGCTACACCCAGATCTTTAATATATTTAGATATAATATCCTCTCAGCTTGTCTAGCAATGGCAATTACATTCCATGGCAGAAGAGCAGCCTTTAGCATTAAACAAATTACAGTGTTCAGCAAATTTCTGATCACTGTGTAATGTGAGTGCTGATTTTCTTTTTCAGTGGAACTATTCTTTCCTAATTCTAAGAAGAGTAAATTGGAAATATTGTTTTATCTTGTGGCCATAGTAGGTGACTCAGAATGTGTTCAAAGCTTTCAACAGAACAAAGAGTTTAAAAGAATATGCATACAAAATAGAAGATGGATGTAATTAACAAGGAGTTGCAGCACAAAATAGTTAATATCCACAGAAAATCAGAACTAAAGAGCAAAAAGAACTTAGATTTGCAAAAGAAATGAAAGGCAAGAAAAAGAGCTATTTCCTACCATACTAGTAAAAAAAATAGAAAAGAATCAGGAAGGGCTGGGTGCAGTACTATGAGCAGATGGTAGGAAAATAATAGACGGTGGGGAGATGTCAACCTTTACATTCTTTAGTGTTCTTCCCCAAGAATTGTGATCAAATGGACCTAAACGGAACGACGAAAAGATAGCTACCTAAAGAAATAGATCAATGTTTTCTCAATCTCTGTGAGGTGAACATGGAGGTGTTTTAACAGAGGCCTAGTTGGGTGGCATGGTCTGCATCCAGACGAGATCAGTAAGGTTTTCACGGGGCTCCATGAAACCCCCCGAAATTCTTGCCTGCCGGGGTACGGACAGGGGAAAAAGGACATTAACCAGGATCTGAGGGGAGTGAGCCGTCTCTCCGTCGCCCCCTGTTTGAGCTCCATACCGACAGGAAGAAAAGGGGCCAGGCCGCATCAAGCCTGGAGTGACCACGGAGAAAGAGTTAATGAGATGATAAAGATCTGCATGGAGGAGGTATGCAGAGGGAATTGATTGGATAAATTAAAAGATTGATTCCCAATACGTGCAGAGGATTGGTTGGAAGATAATGGACTAATGATTATAAATAAATAAGACAGCAAATTGTGTGTAAAAGAACCCTGGGATGTGGAAAAGTGAAATCATCTGGGACTCTCGCAGACTTACCAGTAAGACGATAATAACAAATCAGGGGGCAACCCAAAGGTAAAATATATATATTTTATATATGGTGGTGGAAATGATGGTCGGGGCGGGGAACGGAGCAGAGGAGAAGCCGGGTGTTCCTGTGATTTGGCAAAAATGGATAAGTTTTGAAGAGGAAGTTGGAAAGTTATATTCCTCATTCCGAGAGGTTAAGTGTGGTATAGAACAATGGCTGAAAACAGCAGAGGAGAAAGAGGAACTCAGAGAATCAATAGCTTTGAAAGAGGAAGAGCAGGAGAGGGAAAGCCAAAAATGGACACAATGGTGGCGGAGTCTAAGGGATTTAAAAAGGTGCCTACTGCGGAGAAGAAAGCCGAAAAATGGAAATATTCTTCACAAAAGAAGCTGGCAGTTAAAGGAGGACAATTAAAATTACAGAATATACAAGTGAGCCCAGAGCCTCGGAAAATCAAAAAGGCAGAGATAAATAAAAGGAAAAGATCACTGGAGGCAGGACCCGAAACCGACTGGAGAAATGTAGCGAGAGCCAACAGGAAGACTAGAGAAAAAGGCTGAAATGACGGAGTGTTTTTAAAAATTTTTAAATTTCTAAACAATGATGATATGAATTGATATACGATGTTTCATACTGTAAGACTTCTCTCTTTCCTCTCCCTTTCTATATGTTTTAATTTGGCATTGGTTTAATAAAATAAATTTAAGGTAGAGGTGGGGGGGCATGATAAGAATTATTAGAAAATGGCATTATTGAATATGAATTGAATTAAAATTATACTCCAAAAAATTAGGGAATATAGATGGGATTAAATTGTATGCAATATAAAATGATGGAGTTAGAATAATGAAGCGCAAATTTCACCAATGCAGAAAAGCAATGTATATTTTTTTCTTTTAAATCTTTTTAAAAAATTCTTTTCTTTTTTTTCTCTTTTTATCTTTAAAACCAATACAATTTATTTAAAAAAAAAACCAAATAAATAAACAGAGGCCTAGTTATACTACTTGAGAACATGGGAGACTCTGAATTCTAGTTCACTGTTAGGTATGGAAGCCAGCTGGGTTACCTGGCAAATCACTGTCTCAGTCCAGCTACAGAGCTGCTGATGTGGAAAAATAAATCAAATTAATACCTATGCCTGGCAGGGGGATTGTACTAGATGATTTCCAAGATCCCTTTAAATCCTTAGGTCTGATTCCATAATAAAATGCAATAAAAGTTGGGTGGGGTGGAAAAGGAAAGGAAAATGGGGTGCAAATAGTTCATTAAACTTAAAACTGAACGTTTTAAGAACTAGTAGTTTTAACTGAGAAAAGTTTAGAAGAAAATGTTACACCTTTTTCCCCAGCACCTCTGTAATTTTGAAGCTCCAATGGAAGCAAAGTGTTAGGAAAAGCGCCCCCAAAATTTTCAGGTTAGGGTTTGTTTGCACACAACTGAGTTCCTGAAAATTAAGTGGATCTATTCCACGAAAGAACAGACTTACACTTATTTAAAATTTATATTACGTCATAGACATTACATTACCATTGCATACATCATACATCACACATTACATCAAAAACAGGTCTTACATATTTAAGTACTGTATGCAGTTTATCCTGAAACTTCCAAGTTATTTCCTACTTAATGTAAAGGTGATGATAACTTGTTTTCACTTTAGGTAGTATACCTTGTTAGAAAATGCAACTAAATGGAGCGAGATGCAGGTTTCAGTAAATGGCCGGATTTCAATCTTGTTTCCGTTTTCCTTCTTTCATCAGTTTTGATTATATTTGTGTTTTATTTATTATTTATTTATTATTTGGATTTATACCCCGCCTCACTTCCCGGGTCAGGGGAACTCGAGGCGGTGTTAAACTACAGATTATGAAGCTAACTTGTAATTATGTTCTTTACAAACCACACGCTTCATTTCTTTCCAACTGAAACCAACATCCTTTATGAGGTATTTGATATGGTAATAACGTCCCAAATGCAAATCCCCTGGTACAGTACTTCAGGCTACGGATTGTGCGCGCTGTGAACACACATCCGCACCAGATCACAAGCCCTGTAGGAGGCCAACGAGAAGCTGTGCGGATAAATGTGACAGTGCATTTGTGTAAACAGATCGATGAGACTGCACTCAGGACAGGGGAGCTTTCGGATATAAAGACAAAGGCGTTGGGGAGGTTCAGATCCGCAAGCACGACGCCCTGCGCGCCAAAAAAAAACAAAAAAAAAAACTTGTTTATGACTACGAAGGCGTCTGTGGTGAAAGACGTGGCAGACTCCGCGGAGAGAGGGGGGAGAGAGACCCTTGTGGACGCAGACTTATGAGGTGTTTTATCTTTGCACCACAGCGCAACGGAAACTGATTGTGAAAGTGGGGGTGGGAAGCAGTGTCGGTCACCCCCTTTTTCCGCAACTGCCTGAGGAAGGGAGGGAGGAGGGGGAGGAAGAGGAGGCGGCGACGTCGGCGGCAATCTCGCCCGGCCCCCTCCCAGCACCGCCCATCCGCCCCCAGCAGGCCACGGAGGATCGACGCATCCTCGGCGTCTTTCTACCTCGCGCTCGCCGCCGCTTTGCCGCGCGCTTTTTGAGGCGGCTACGTCGGAGTCGCGGCGGCCTTTCCTACCGGCCGGCCCGGCGGAGGGGCCTTGGCAGCGCTTGGGAATGGGGTGCCGCAGCTGTTGCTCTTGCTTCGTCGCGGGACGTCCCTCCTGGCAAGGCCGCGATGTTTTTGATCGCCGCCGCCGCAGCCCCTTAACGGCCGGGTAAAACGTGATCGCTGTCTGCGGCTTGCGGTGCAAGAGAACAGCCCGCGCCTTCCTGAGCTCCGTCGCCTTCCTCGGCTGCGGCTGCGGCCGCGATGAGCGAGCGGCTGCGTCTTCATCCAGCGAAGCGGGGAAGGCGCAGCTCTCCTTCGACCTTCGCCCGCCGACGGCGCCTCCGCCTCCGCTTCGCCGCGCTCAGCTCGCCGTAGACGCCGGCCAGCGATGTGGAGCTCCGGGGCCGCCGCGTTGCAGTTGCTCTCGCGGGCGACCAAGCAAGCCTTCGCTCAGGGAGCCCGGCAGGACCTGAACCGCTGGCTGCCGCCTCTGGGAGCCGCGGGCGAGCCGACGGAAGGGGCGAGCAGAGGGTCGGCCGGCGAGCAGCTGCTGTTTGGGGAGCAGAACGGGCTGTATCACTGCCCTCCGCCTCATCCCTCTCAGGAACCGTCGGTGGAGCTCCTGCTCTGCCAGCTACCCGAAGCGGGACACGGTTTGGGGGAGAGCAGGACGTGGCACTGCTCGGGATGCCTGCTGGGCACCTGCTGGTGCAAGAGTTGCCTGAGCGTGTGTTTTCTGGCGATGTTCTGCTTCGCCTCGCTCGCCTTGGTGCGCCAGTACCTGCGGGACCTGATGCTCTGGGCCGAGAGCTTGGACAGCCTGGCCGGCGTGCTTCTCTTCACCGTGGGCTTCATCGTGGTGTCCTTCCCTTGCGGCTGGGGCTACATCTTACTCAACGTGGCCGCCGGCTATCTCTACGGCTTCGTGCTGGGCATGGGTCTCATGGTGCTGGGTGTCGTGATCGGCACCTTCATCTCCCACGTGGTCTGCAAGAAACTCCTGGCCCGATGGGTGCTGGCCAGGATCCAGGGCAGCGAGAAGCTCAGCGCTGTCATCCGCGTTGTGGAAGGAGGAAGTGGGCTCAAGGTGGTGGCCTTGGCTAGACTTACACCGATACCCTTTGGACTTCAAAATGCACTCTTCTCTGTGAGTAACTGTCAAGGAGTTCTGGATGTGCCTTGCTTAACAAACTGCAGGTGAAAGGCACCTTCTTGAATCCAGTGCCGAGTCTACCTTAGGGTTTAGCAAGGTGCTACTTTCCAGGTGTCTTGTATTAGCTCCCACCAGCCCCATCTTGCACAGGATTGAGCTCCTTTCAGTTTTAGATTGTCTATGTTTTAGAAGAGCTAGATAGTGCTAGATTGGCTATCCCACCAGTTCAGATCTAGTCACAAGACAAAGAGATTACAAATAATTGGTTTATTATTCAGTTGTAGAGATAGGAAAAGTCAGAACCCAGAAATAATCAGAATATATGCCCCCCACCCCCAAGGTAGTGTTTTGGAAGAGTTTTTAAATCTGCACTGATTGTTCAAAGATCAATATAGGTCAGATATTCCCTTCAGATGCATGTAATGATAACCCACAATGGGAAAGATTCCTTTAATGTAACTTGACACTGAGAAACAAGGAGAGAGGGATATGTAGGTGTTTTCCTTGTCTCAAATCTCTGTCAAATAGCACCTCTTCCTGTGTTATTGTACAGTACTTACTCCCTGGGGACAGAAGGCTAAATATTCTTGCATCTAGAAAAAAATAAAGCTGTGCTATTCAAAAGGAAACACGATCAGAAAACAAGTTAAATTATGCTTTCTTGCTGTCAGTTCTTTGCTTCTGATTATTAGAAAGCTGTGGTTTTTAACATTATTTTTACAATTCTGTTAGCATACCTTTCCTAACCAATGAGAGCAATACATATTTAGATATTAGTAGGCTATTACCATTCCTACTTATTATTTCAATGTTTAGAAGACAGTAAATGACTTTTAAATTTGACAGAATTTGATCCATCACAAGGAGCTTCCAAAACAATTCTGATGCAGGAGTTGTTTTAACATAAGAATTAACTTGTCTCTCCCTTACTTACAAGAAATTGTGCTTAGAATCTGAAAGCCAATTTTGTGCTGATTCTGAAAGCTAATTTGGTACATTTTATATTTTTAAAAAACTAATAGTTGATTTTGGCCTGTAACATAACACCTCTATATTTTCCTGTATTCAAGGCGAAGGATAAATATATATTACTTGTGTTTGGTCCTTGAAGTAGTTTACATTTTATGATTAATTGAGAAGCCAGGGTTGTTTGTTATCAGAAGATATCTAAAAAAGTTTTATTTGGAAAACTGTAGGAGCATATGGAAGGCTATCCCTTTTGTCATGATTGTAGTGCAATTAATACGCAAAATATGTTTTCATTTCTTTTTTTTTGCCTTAGTGTACACAAATAGAGAAAAAAGGATATAAAAAGAAAAATAAAGCGAAAGAAAAAGAAAGTCATAATGTACAATTTTTAAAAAAACATATAAAGTATTAAATCTTGAGCAGATGGAATAATATTGATCAATCTTTCCATTACATCAGTAAAAGGCCAGTTCATAAACAGTAAACATAAGTCATCAGTCCAGGATTGTAATTGAGGGTGGCATTTCATAAATAAAATGCATTTCTCTGGCAAAGGAATAATCTTTTTTGCTAGGTTGTAGCCTGGTAAATCTGTAGTTCTCTCAATACTAATATGTTTCAAAATGTTGATATATGATTCAATTCATAGTGATGCCTTAGACGTCTCCCCTCAAAGTCCCATTAACAACACAAAAGAATTGGGCTCCTGCGGGTCCCGTCAGATAAACAATATTGGCTGGCGGTCCCACGGAGAAGAACCTTCTCTGTGGCTGCGCCAGCCCTCTGGAACCAACTGCCCCCGGGGATTCGGATCGTCCCGACCTGTTGACATTCTGCCGAGCTGTTGAGACCTGGCTATGCCAGAAGGCTTGGGGCTAATAATTCCACACGAAGGGAGGGTTTTATTATTATTTATAAACTGTTTTAAATTTTAACTGTGGTAACTTTACATATTGTTTTAACTGTTGTAAGCCGCCCAGAGTCCTATGGGAGTTGGGCGGCCTATAAATTTAATAAATAAATAAATGAATGAATGAATGAATGAATGAATGAATGAATGAATGAATGAATGACACTGAACCAGAACAATAATAGAATATATCTCTAAGTGTAAATGCCCTCTGTCATTTTTTTATAACCAATTCAAAGTAGACAGAAATTGTTTTAATGCATTCTTTGAAGTACCCAGTAAAAATGAAAAAAAAAAAGTTTCATCCTGAAGTTATAAGTAACATAC
Organism: Boaedon fuliginosus; assembly: GCA_027560395.1. Taxonomy (NCBI): domain Eukaryota; kingdom Metazoa; phylum Chordata; class Lepidosauria; order Squamata; family Lamprophiidae; genus Boaedon; species Boaedon fuliginosus. The sequence goes on along the minus strand of JANHGC010003703.1, from coordinate 53,672 downwards.
TTAACGTTCTTTAAGACTCTTATTCATTGATTTATGAATGTAGGATATTTCAATACTTTATTCCAAGGTGCTTTAAAATAACTGCAAATGCATTTCAATGCTGGTACTCAGGATTTTAGAATGCATCTGGAACAAAAAGTTTTCAATAAAAAGTTGTTTTAATTAAATGTACCACTGATCTTAATTTTTAATCCCAAATTCCCCTTGCAATAATTCAAATTTAAACAAATTAAACAAATTTAATTCAGTTCTCAATTAAACAATTATGTCCAGTGGAAATCTGAAACTCAAACCTCCTTTCCCAGAAGTCATCTATGTCTTGACACCTTGGTCCCACTTTCTGTTCTTTGAAACAATGGCCTGTTCAGGCACATCTTTCTTCCAGGAAACACTTTATTTGGTGTTCTCCATAAATATTCCTAAAAGGGAATATTGACTTACATATATCCATCCTTATTTATAATAATAATCTTTTCCTATAAATCCTTTAGGATTTTGTCTATGGAGCTTCTCAGTCATCCCCTTGACTGAGGAAATGAGGCGGGGTATAAAATAATCAATCAATCAATCAATCAATCTAGATCATCGTTGTCCCAAAGGTATTTTCAGTCCAGTTGCCTCTTGAAAAAGCACCTTTGGGATCTTTAGGATTTTAAACATCTTTTAATAGTAAACTAAAATGTAAAAATTGCCATGGGTAATTATTCTCAGGTAATTGAAAGAATTTTCCCACCAAGCCAGCTGGATGACCTTGGGCCACTCCATCACTCCCAACCTAAGCCAAGGGCATCTTTTATTCAACTTCCTCAGGATATCTCGATATGTGAATAAATAATTAATTATAATTACCTTGCTGAGGGATTAAAGTATTGCATATCAAGGAATATTGCACCAGAATTTAAACTGGCATATCAAGGATTTTTCCACATCCATCAAAACCTCCACTGCCAACTCTAGTTTTTCTGAGCATGTATCTAAAATATCAAAGGGATAATGGTATGTTACCATTATTTCCAGGGGTGGGTTCCTACCGGTTCGCTGGTTACCCTTTTCGTGGGAGCACTTGCCAATCGCCTGTCAAACGCGCACTGCGCATGATTGACTTCAAAATCTTCATGGTGTTCTGCAAGCATTCTGACCTAAAAGCTGCATGGCGGCTTCTCAAGAAGCCTGCCTTGGACCCAGCTGAACTAAAGAACTTCTGTCCAGTCTCCAACTTTTCCTTTCTAGGGAAGGTTGTTGAGAGGGTGGTGGCACTACAGCTCTGTGATTCCTTGGAAGAAGTGGATTATCTGGATCCCTTTCAGTCTGGTTTCAGGCCTGGGCACAGCACAGAGACGGCATTGGTCATGTTGGTCAATGATCTCTGGTGAGCCTGGGATAGGGGTCATTCCTCTATCCTGGTGCTACTTGACCTCTCAGTGGCATTCGATATCACCGACCATGGTATCCTTCTGCAGCGGCTCCGGGGGTTAGGGGTAGAAGGCACCGTACTTTGGTGGTTCTCCTCCTACCTCTCGGACTGCATGCAGACGGTGTTGATAGGGGGATAGAGGTTGAGCCCAAGGCCCCTGGTTTACAGGGTCCCTCAGGGTTTGGTTCTCTTGCCCCTCCTATTCAACTTCTATATGAAGCCGCTGGGTGAGATCATCTGAGGATTCAGGGTGCAGTATCATCAGTACGATGATGATACTCAATCATTTATCTCCACCCTGAACCCAGCCAACGATGCTGCCGAAGTGATGTCCCAGTGCCTGAGGGCTGTGGGGGTCTGGATGGAGACCAACAGGCTCAGGCTCAACTCTGACAAGACTGAATGGCTCTGGGTCCCTGCTTCTTGGACCGTCCAACATTTGGCATCTTTGGAAATTGAGGGGGAGGTGTTGAACCCCTCAGAGAGGGTTTGCAATTTGGGTGTCATCCTGGATCCACAGCTAAAATTAGAAGACCATTTGATGGCTGTGGCCAGGGCGACCTTCGCCCAGGTTTGCCTGGTGTACCAATTGCGGCCCTTTCTGAACCGAGAAGCATTACTCACAGTCACTCATGCCCTCATCACCTCCCGGTTAGATTACTGCAACACACTCTACTTGGGACTGCTCCTGAAAAGTATTCAGAAGCTTCATCTGGTCCAGAATGCGGCCGCACGAGTAATCATGGGTGTCTCTCGATACTCCCATGTCACACCACTCTTGCGCGGCTTGCACTGGCTCCCAGTAGGCTTCCGAGTCCAATTCAAAGTGCTGGTTGTTATCTTTAAAGCCCTACATGGCATTGGACCGAGTTACCTTCAAGACCACCTCCTGCCACCATTTGCCTCCCAGTGCCCCATGAGGTCGCATAGGGTGGGCCTCCTCTGGATACCATCGGCCTGGCAAGGTTGCCTGGCAATCCCACGGAGGAGGGCCTTCTCCAAGCGGCCCCCACCCTCTGGAACGAACTACCTCCAGAGCTCTGAAGCGTCCCAGACCTGAGAACTGAGATTGTTGGGGGCAATATAGTGACTCTCTAGACCACTTAGAGAAGGATATAAAGCACTTTGAAGTCTTAAGTGCTATTGCTAGTGCCTTGATTTTCATTTTCCTACACACCTTTCTTTTCCTTTCTTATGAGGATTTCCCTAATCCAAAAGAGAGTTGCCTGACCCCTGCAGCCCCAATGTTAGCATTGCAAGGTAAGCCAGAAAAGAACACCTAAAGTACTAGCTAAAACTTTAAGAATTCCCTGCTGGCTTTCTACGATAGAAGCAGTTATATATCCAACTTGATAAAATCTGAGAAAATTATGA